>JAKCPI010028293.1:0-15454 GCA_023213315.1 Euborellia annulipes | reverse complement strand
AGTATCCACCCAGTATTGTTGCTATTCCTCAAAACTCTCCCTGGACTGATATTTCTTATTTTGCTATTTTTATTGATGTTTCCATTGAGGAGCAAGTTGTCTCGTTATAATTTCTTTCAGATTTCAAATATTTTCCTATTTCTTCTATACAAATTAAATTGCACACCTCGAGCACTCGTGCTTTACTGATGTACTTTTTTTTTTAGTTTTTTACAATTTTATAAAAAAAAAGACCGAGCTCGGTCAACCCGTAACTAATTAAATAAACTAGTGACAGAGTCTAAAATAAATTTCTTATTATTATTAGGGAGAATTTTTTTAATTATAGACCACATTTTTGTATTAAATATTTATTAAAAATATATAACGTTTCGACTGCTTATTTTGCAGCCGTTATCAAGTACTGTGCACTGTCAAGTGAAACTGTCATGTCCTTTACGTGCCTTTTTATATACAGCGACGTCAGCGCCATCTGTCGGCATTTTTGTGAAGTTAGATTTAAATTTTCCCGCTATTTTCACTCATTTCCATGAAGTTAGTCACAATTATCAAAGCAAGTGTTTACATAAAAAAGCATTATGTTACAATAAGTTTCATGAGTTTGATTTTTACATAGATGTTATAAAATATTATTATTAAAACATTCTAATAAAGTACTTGATAACTGCTGCAGAATAAGCAGTTGAAACGTTGTACAGTACTTATATATTTTTAATTTTAGTTATATATTTAATACAAAAATTCAAAAATTCTCCTAATAATAATATTTCAAACCACAAAAACTTTATTAAACAAATTTCTTATTTATTTATAAAATTTAACGACCAAATAGTTGAGCACTCTTGCAAAAGATGGCAGGCCTGTCTAATAGCCGGTATTATTAGATCACATGGATTTAATGTATTAAAGCACTTAGGCTACACCCTTTGTGCCTGTGGGGGTGATATCTTTTCCCACTTTCCAACCCTATAGGGAGACTTTGGCAAATGTTAGAATTATTTGGGGCAAGCTGGATTCGAACCCGAGATTTCGGGCCACTTGCCACCCTCCACCTCTTTATCAGATCACTTATAAGCCTATATTTCTATGCTGTTATAAATGATATATGGACCCTGTTACGCATTAGTGTGTCAAGCGCCAGGTCGTCAATTGTGCAAGTAACATTAAATATAAATTTTTTTAGGATATATTTCATAAAAAATACTATTAATTATAGCTTTTGAAACAATATTCCGTACTTAACTTAATTTTTAATTTTTTTTTTGGCGCTTGACACACTAATGCGTAACAGAGTCCATATAATAGTATTTATGAACTATTCATTATTAAATGATGAACGAAAATCTCTTTTGTTTCATACATTTGAAATTGCAATTAATATAACAATTTTTAATTCAGTCATGGTTACATCAGTTATTATTTATTATTATTATTATTATTCGTTAGAGTGAACTCAAAATGCATAAATAACGAATTTAGAGATATTTTCTAGTTGGATAAATTTGGGAATGTTGATGAAAGAAAGAAAGAACAAGAGAGAGAGAGGTAAATAATTTCATAAAAAACAAAATATATATATTTTTTTTATTGATTTTGTTTATTCAAATAATACCACAACACAAAAAAAAAAAAAGATTCTCACGACGAACGATTTTTCTTTCTTAATATCTTTAAGTTAAGTGTGTAATAAAAATAACGAGCTCTCAATCATCACGGAGTACATTTTCAGGCCAGCGGGCTTGAGAGGTAAATCAACCGTTAAGTCAAAATTATCTTCATTTTTTATATATACGGTAATATAAAAAAAGAGGGAATATATTAAATTTCTTTTTATTAAAAAAAAATCTCTCTCTTTTTTTTTTTGTACAAATAACAAGAAATTCTATCCTAAAAATAAATCTCGAAAAATTATTACTATCGCTGAATTCCATCCGTAGAAAGAAAAAAAAAACATTTAGATCGCCGAAGGCGGGTGACGCAGCTAGTATTTGCATTTTTATCTAAAGTGAAACTTTTAATATATCGCCTCAAATTTTTTTCGCTACAAGCCGTGACGTCACCAGGTTTCTTTACCACGCTACTGTCGCTTTATTGTTAGTTTGTAACGCATAGACTCTGAAACTAGTGGACCGATTTTCATGGAGGTTTTTTTTTTTTTTTAATGGATAGAAAATTTTCCGAGGGTGGTTTTAGGCTATTATTATATCATATTAGGGGTAGGGAACCCCTTATTAGGGGTTCACAACTCTCGTAGGAATGCAGGTTCTAACTCGCTTTACGAATATATATTAATCAAATCATTAAAATGAAAAATAAAAACTCTTTCTTCCTTATAATTCGACATTTCAAAGTCCCCCCCCTCTAAAATTTTATTTTTATTTTTCACTCTATTTTAATAAAATTTAAAATGACGCTTCTCTAGAGTGTAAATAATTGAAAAATGGTATTCCAGACCGCAGTAAGTTCTAGCGCCCCCCCCCTCCCCAATCTCCCATTCTAAAATTTATTAAAATACATTTATCTGGACAACTCTTACAGGGACACCAAAAACATTATAGAAGATGAAGGACAAAAATATAAATTTTCCTTTAAAATGTAGAAAATAATTAAACTTCAGTAGATATAGACTATGAATTAGAGTAGAGCAAGGGCTAGAGTAGAGGGAAAACTTGAGGGGATGATTCCAGTTAAGCAGGGAATAAGGCAAGGTGGCTCGTTAAGTCCATTCTTGTTCAACCTCGTGATGAACGACCTCAAAAAATTCCAAGGCTACCCAATGGGAGATGAGAACATTGTTACGCCAGCTCTAGTTGTGGAAAGTGAAGACGCCCTCCAAAGAGCACTATCCTGTGAAAAATACCAGCTAAAGATATCTTCGACAAACTCACACGATAGCTAAAGAACCGTTACGTTGTAAGCTCCAACTTTACAATACTATCGTGGAACAAGTGTCATCCTTCAACTACCTCGGTGACCAAATAACAAACACTAAGAAACATCAGACTTCAAACTATTAAGGCGTCCGCTATATCTGGTTGCCTCACGGTATGGTCGAACAAGTTTCTGAGATACAGAAGCAAAAGAGCGTGGTGCGGCCAATACTACGCGGCATACGCGGAATAGTAGATATTTATCTCTATTTTCAACTATTAATTCCTAAAATGAAACAGTTATCGTGAATTGAATAAATGGCCCTAATAAAACCATCTTTATTACTTAATAATACAGTATCAATGATATAATTATTTTAACATACATTTTTCCATTGACCATTAAAATTCAAATAGGGTTAGAATCACTGATATCATTGGACTGCCTTGACCTGACGCTGTTCTAATGTTTAATTCTCCAGTCCTGGTGAGTTAACATTATAATTTTTTTTTAATCTAAAAATGTAAAAATCATTAATATCCAACCTATAGTAATTAAATAAAGTGGTGACAGAGTCAAAAATAAATTTCTTATTTATTTATAAAATTTAACGAACAAATAGTTGAGCACTCTTGCAAAAGATGGCAGGCCTGTCTAATAGCCGGTATTATTAGATCACATGGATTTAATGTATTAAAGCACTTAGGCCACACCCTTTGTGCCTGTGGTGCAAGCATCAAGAAAATCAACGAAGTCAGATTTTTAAGGTGTCCGCTATATCTGGTTGCCTCACTGTATGGTCGAACAAGTTTCTGGGATACAGAAGCAAAAGAGCGTGTTGCGACATACGCGGCCGAAACAAGAGCTGACACCAGCAAAAACACTAGATGATTGAAGTCTGCGAAATGAAAACATTGAGAAGAATCGTGGGTAAGACAGAATTAACAATGAAGATATCAGGGAGAGGTGTGCAAGATCCATGGATTCAAAGGAGGAGGACAGAGTGGAGTGCACACGTATTAAGAATGAATGAGGACCGGTTGGTGAGGAAAATCCATGACAACGTTCCTATAGGAAAGAGAAGTCGTGGTCGACCAAGAAATAGGTGGAAGGATTAAACAGGTCCTAAACCTAAGAAGAAGAAGAGAAATCACAATCGTTGCGGTTAAGCGTTATCAAGCGTGGCAAAGGGTGACCCCAAAAATCAGCGTGTGGAACGTCCCCTAGTAGCCAGCTGTACTATTTATTGTAAATGTTTTATTAAATAAAATTCTAACCCCTAAATGACCGCAGTAGCCGAAAAGGGTTTATTTATAATTACTAACAATTATATATTCCGTGGCTCGAGATAAATTATTATTCAGCTTTTATCTCATAACAGAAAAAAAAGTTTATTATAAAACAAAAAACAAAAATTTGATTGAAATGAAAATAACAAATAAAATGACAAGACATTTAAGTTAAAAGAAAGAAAATTTGATAGAAACTCACAACTCACTTGGGATTAAACAACTTTAACTGTTTTTTTTCTTTTTCTTCTTCTTCTTCAAAACTTGTATCGTTTAGAATGAATAATGAATAACTTAAAGAAGATGCTGTTTAATAATTTAGACATAAAAAAAAAAATAGGTTTAATAATATTCGTTCAATTCCTTAAATCAGGGGCCGAGTTCGAAATTAGATACGGCCTAGAAGAAAGAAACAGTCTAGTATTTTTGGATTTAACGACCATTCTATTTATTTCTTGGAATCTATAATCATGCCCAATCTCGATTCTTGATATCCTGGATATGATCTTTTCATCAAAAGTAACAATAGGAAATTATTTAGATCGATCCGGCTTGAAGGACCATAAAAATTTGCAAAAATACTGAGTTTTTATTTTTCTGAGATTGGTACAGACAATTTCAGAATACTGAAACAATAAGAAAATTTCAGGTATCATTTTCCTACGGGTATATTTTCTGAATAGATTTAGTTCTGCGGAATTCTCAAATACAATATTATATTATATACAGATTCTTTTGTTGTCCTATGAGCGCTCCGTTCATGAGAATGTGTGTCGCCGAAATTGTAATTTTCATTTATTCTCGCCTCCGGCTCTGAAGATGGCCTAGACCAGTGGCTGAAACGTCAGCCTAGAACGGCAACAAGAGTTCTATATGGAAACTTAATATTCATGGGTTGTGATTAATCGGGTGATCTAATTCTGACTCAAGTTCCGCTTCAAACAAAATTTATCCAAGATTGCCAAAGATTAGAAAAATGGGTGATAATCTCACCAGTAATCAATGGTACTTCAAAAGGGCCTTGAACTTGATGGATTGGAGGAGTGTATTCACTCACTAGGAAAGACCACTCCGATTTTTCACGCTCTATCTTACACTTCATGGTTATCTGTCATCACTTATCTTCTGAACTTACAGTATTTCCAAATAATGAGCCAAACTAGGGGGTAAAGTCAAAAAAAATTTCCCCAGTAGTAGCTAAGAGCCACCCAAATGCTACAGCCATAATTTCAAACAAAATACTCTCGATTACCAGTCTTTCATTTGCATCTTCTAAAAAAACGATCGAGATCAAAAAGCACACATTTTTATGGATGAAATGATTTTTCTGAAATTATTCTGCTCCCCAAATGTGGCAATTTTTTGTTTGTTGACGAACCCAACCAATATAAAATGAACTTCATCATTAAATATCTGAGAGAAGAACAAGTATTAAGTTCTAACAACCAAATGACCCAAGTTCTGCGTTGATAATGATCTGTTATTGACTTGAATTCTTTGATTAAGGATCTCCTTCTTCCTTAAGGAAGGACTATAAATACTGGTATAATTCCTTGAGAACACGCGAAATCGATAATGAAGATTCCCACAGGGCACAAAATATTGCTGGAATGTTGCAGGAATCTTTCTATCTTACAACATTGTGGCAATATCGCAGCAATATTTTTTTGGAATGTTGCAAATAAAATATGGCTGGAATATTATTATAATATTAAAAAAAAAATGTTTGGAACCAATTTTCCTAAAAAACAAAACCTATAGTCTTTGGCCAAAAAACATAACATCACAAAAAGCTTTGGAGAATTTAATAAAATCCGAGGAATTACCATCGGACATCAGTTTGTATAAGAAGTGTAAAATCAAGAAATGGTTTTTTTGGACAGGTAAGTTTTTTCAGATTTCTGATTTCACTTTTTTTGGACCACCCTAATATATACTGGTATATATTATATTTACAAAATCATGCCTTATTACGCCCCTGATATTAACAATTAATAATACTAATTTTTATTTTCTCTTATCTATATATGTAAATATATAGAGATAGAAATTATTGAAGAAATAATGTATGAATGAAATGAGTTACAGATGATTATGATGAAGCTAAAGACAAATTGCAAAAGGCGATATATACTCCTGATATTGTTAATTCAGACTACCTATCAGATTTTGAACAAATTTAATGATATTAAAAGAACAAGTTGTTTACAAATTATTTCAAGCAGCGAAGCAGTGAAGAAATGAGCTCTGAAAAATGTATTGTAAAAAATAAATCAAATAATCTTAGGAAGAGAAAAATAGGTGATAAATACGAGTATGAATGAAGTTGTTAATTCAAAAATTAAATTACCTAATGTGCCTTCCCACTATCAAGATAGCATTACAGGTACGTTTTTTTTTTAATAAAAATGTGTTTTCATGTAATTTCTTATGTATGAGTGGCTAATTTTCTTGACAGTTGAGGGGTTCGACCACATTAATAATTCAAGATGAGATTCGTGAAAACGAACAAGTAGATTGCATGGCATTCAGAAGGCAAGTACTACCCAGTAATAACACTGTAATATGGTACAAAATAAATAAATAATGTAATCCAACATTATTTCCATTTGAATATAGGTTTTAAAAAATATGTTAAAAAAAGCCTATCTGAACTATTAATCCTTAGTGAAAATTTAGTTGTCAGAATGAAACTCACCTTTTTAATAATAAGGACCCTGTTGATTTTGATGACGATTTACAAATAGAGAAATTTCAAAGTGTGGAACAATTAGAAAAATTTGAACAAAATCTCCGAGAAATAGATACATATAGCAAAGTGGTATACTATCATTACATAAAATCTTTTTTATGATTATATTTCCAAAAAAGTTAAAAATGATTTCTTTTTATTTTATTTATCATAAATACGATCGTTGAAAAGATGTGGAGGGTCGAAATTAAGTTTCATCATTAATTCAATGGGTCGTTTTGATAACTTACCTACACCAACTGTTGGCGCCAGAATGTAGGGTCGCCAACTCACCTCAGAGCGCACCACAAACATTAGGAAACTTGACCGGAAATGCAGTGAAGGCGTTCCGCATCCTAGGAAGGATGCGGGCCCACGCTTTCATAAACACTTTGCATCCGGAACTCGCTCGAAGCAGTTCGGACCTCAGCCCGTAACAGTCGCCGGCACCCTTAATTTTTGGTTCATGCATCACATTGCAAACCTACCCCTTTTCTGGTTAAATGCCCTTTCGTGCTATACCAACCCCCGGTTAATGCTTTACTGCTAGACAACTCCATCTGAGTCCTGGTGGACTCAAATTCATTATATACTCATCTTTCCCGTTCTCATATTGCTTCCATATCACATTTTTACTCATCCTTTGTTTCATCCACCCAAAACCGGCGTGGTCATTATTTATTATATACATCAAGAAGTGTATTTTTATTTCTGTGATTAAAAGTTGTTATTTATTTTTGTTAAAATACGGTGTACTTCACTATCCCGTTTTCCGAGGAGTCCACGAATGCTTGGAGGAGTAAATATAAAATACAGTCCACAAATACCATCTTCCTTACATCTCCTTCAGGCTCTAACACCAACATTAAAATAGCCTCCCTATGGGGAATACATGGTGTTTGTCCTTCATCATTAAAATAGCTGAAGGACAAACACCATGTATTTCCCCATAGGGAGGCTATTTTAATGTTGGGGTAGGTAAGTTATCAAAACGACCCATTATGAGAAAATTTTTATCTGACGAACTTGCAGTTCAATTTAGCTGGCTGGGAAGAAAAGGAAAAAAAAACCATTAAAAAAGTTTTACACATTTTTGTAAACTAATTATAAGTAAGAATCTGTATTTGGGTATTTATAAATGTTTTACAATTATATATTTGTTAATTTTTTGATGAATTTAATTATGAAATTTGTTAACTTAATTTATACATATTGTTTTTTTTAGAGACAACGCAATTATTAATCACCAAAGCTACCGAAAAAGAAGTAGAAGAGGCTATAGGAACTTGGTTATCCTAAGCTTATACAAGATTACAGCGCAAAAACACATCTATGTTGTTTCTATGTTGTCATGAAGTTCTTATTCATTGTTAAAAATTCCTATTAATAAACTAGTGTTCTTAAGATTTTTTAATTAACACATGCTTAATAATTACTGATTCTCAAAGCGCCCTTAAAGCCATATCAAACTTCAGGAAGAGCAAATCAACCAGCATCCAAGTAGGGTATATAAACCAACTATTGAATAATGCCATACAAAACAATATCAGAATATCACTAAGATGGACAAGAGGGCACAGTACCTCACAAGGAAATAGAATCGCCGATTTCTTGGCAAAAAGAGCGGCATACCAAGGCGCCCAACTGAACGCACCAACACCATGGCAAGATATATACTCTCAAGCAAAAGCTCACTCAAAAAATACCTGGAATCAATTATGGAAGCAAACATCACAAGTAACAGGTTCAGCACTGGCAAAACTTAAACCCTCAATTGGGCCACCCTGGTTCACTCCATACACAGACCTAGACAGACCAATAATTAAAACAGGGTAAGGATTAACCACACTCGCACTCCGGCGCACCTGGCAAGATTTAACATAATACCGTCACCACTGTGCCAATGCTCTAACATCCCAGCAACACCGTACCATATCATATGTGAATGAGCACTCCACGAAAATAACCGCAAGCAATATTCAATAAAAGCTAACCCAAACTTCCGAGACCCCACAAAGTTCCTGCAGTTCCTAAAATCTCCGCAACTGGAAGACCTTCAAGACTTAAGCCTCTTCATCACAGCCTCAAAAATCACTCTATAATCTACAAATAGACTTTGGAATATTTAATTGCTATAAGTGTTATTAAGAGTTTTTTTTTGTTTGTATGGTGTATTTTTATTATTCGTTTTTTGTTACAGTGTTCTTTATAATTATTTAATTGTAATGTTTTCTTTTTATATTAATGTTTTTTTTGATATTCCAATATTCTGGGAACATTGCATAGTAATATTTTAGCAATATCATACCACAATATTCTGGCAATATTGTATTGTAATATTTTGGCAATATTCCCTGAATAAAAAAAACGCGGTCATAGGAATGTTGCAGGAATATTTAGTGCAATATTTCGAATGTTTTGAAATAATATTCATGCAACATTCCAGCAATATTTTGTGCTATGTGGGTTCAAGTCAATAACAGATCATTATCAACGCAGAATTCCAACTACAGCAGCAATGTTCTTAGTAGGTCTTGTTTCGAACCTCGACAGAATCAACTTCTTCAAGGTCAAATATCCAACGTATTCATAATAAGTTTGAATAATTTTAATGCGTTGTTTGATCGTATAAGTATCCATTAACAAGTTGAATTTTTCGAAGGTTTACTTTTTTCAGATATTCGAAATTAATAAATAAATATCAAATAATATTTATTGAGATAGTGGATTTTCCCTCACTGAACCATCATCTGGTCTCATATTTCTATTTTTCTTGATTAGACATAAATATTGCCAACTTGTTTAGAAATTGCCCTCTTATGACGTCTAACCCCCTACTTTTGAAAGACACTATAGGAATAGCGACACTATTTAGAATTTTTAGGTCCGTCCTAAAAGAATCAATCGTTTAGTTTAAACTCGGGTATTCTTTTTAGGACACCCTGTATAATAATAAAATCTCTTTATTTAATAAAAAGAAAATATATTTCGCTTCGATCCGTTCGTTTGTATTAACGTGTCAAGACGAATATTCTTTCAAGTAAAATATCTTTGCATGGACAGCAGCTACGGTTATTTTATTTTATTTTTATTTATTTATTTATTTACGTTCCCATTCCGTTGAAAATTGAATCTGACTTCAAATTTGCTTTTCTTTTTATTATTTATTTAATAAAAAAAAATTTTATTAAAGAAATTGAACAGCTTAACGGAACGTGCTATACGTTACGGTTGATAAGCTTCACCTCAAGAAGTTTAAATTACAATTTTTCGTTTAAAGAGGGAGGGAAATATTTCCTTTCTCTTCTTAAATTGAATAATCAAAAGAAGATAAAAAGGAAATTATTATTTTTTTTTTTTTTTTAGAAAGGGTCAGATGAATTCATCTAAAAGATAAAGCGCAAATTGATAGCAAAAGGGAAATGAAACAACAATAGAAAAAAAAAAGTTTTCCTCTCATCTTTTTTTTTTTGTTGTTGCGTTCTGAATATGAAGCTTCCATTTAACTTTTTTCGATATAAACCTCTCTCTATTTCTATCATTGGCTCGTTTGGAGGGCTTAAGGGCAAGAGTATTTATGGATTTACAAGAATTCTCATCTCTCCTTCCTACACCATTTTTTAGCCTGAGATTTCTACAATGTTCTTATGTAAGACGTGTACTGAAAAGAGATCAATGATCTAGGCTTTGGAAGTTTGGATTTGAAGAATCATGATAAAGTTAATTAAGTTGTCGAAAAGGGTAAGGTATTAAAGAAAGCACGAAATCTGTTCAAAATTATAATTCCTAGAAAAAGGAACTGGATTAGTCATATACTGAGAAGGAATTGTTTAATGAAAGATGTATATTAGTACACACACACACTATCTCACACATTCACTAGTGGCCCTTGGGCGTTTCCACCTAAGATGTATTAGTAGGACAAGGTCAGAGAAGGAAAATAATTGATGATTTGAAGAAGGGTGATGGCTAAGCTGAAGATTACGGAGTCCGAAGTCTCAACACGGCTCAGGTTCGGATCCAGCTTGCCGCAAATAATTCAAACATCCTGCCAAAGTCTACTCTTAGGGTAGGACCCCTTTCCTACCCTAAGAGGAGACTTCGGCCCCACCGTGGTATCATCGTGGCCTAAGTGTGTTCCCTCTCTGGGAACGGCCACTTCAACCTAACTTAGGAAAGGAGAAAATGAAGGAAGCAGAATCGCCACTGCCGGACCTGCAAGAGGCAGAATAACTATTATAAGAGGAACACATACTGGATAGATGACGACATTTACAACAGATGCAAATAAAGAAGATAATTAACAAGCTAGAGAAAAGAAACGATTCAAAAGTTGGGTTCATTCTGAGAGTCACTTTTGGGAATTGGACGGTTCACTCCAAGTTCTTAAATTTCGAATTCTCACTACCAACTACAGCTCCTAAATGTAGCAAAAAATACAAAACATTGCTCTTCTTGTCCTCGGTGGATTGGTTTTGGCGAGGTCATTGTTAGATAGTGCAAGTCAATGCACACATTAGCAACAAAACTAAATTTACCATCCACAAAGGAGAATGTAGAAATATTGATTATCCGACACTCTCGTTTCAAAATCTAAATACACATCTAATTTTGGAAACCAATCTTACCGATCAAAATTAAAATGTAGAACAATTCCTCTATGAGAAAGATGAAATATATAAATAGAAGGCAGTCACTTATCCATCACTTTTGAGTTACCGAAATATGGCAGTAAAAGAAGATAATTTACAGCTTATTTACAGGTTGGTTGGTGGAAGAAATAAAGATGTCGAAGATGATTTACAGCACATTTTCTGTTTTACACACATTTTATCGAAAAAATTGATAATCAAATCTGATTCAGAGATCTCGTGAATTAGGATGATATTTGATTTGCTGTCCAAACAAATTGGAAGACTTCTTACAAAGATACATTATATTCAAAAATGGAAAGTTTTTAGAGCAAACATTTTCCAAACAAAAATTTGCTCACTTTTCAAACAAAAATATAAGACAACCTTAATTTAATTTCTTGATAAATTCTGTGACTTTACAAAATTCCAAAATTTGGAAGATATTTTGTTTGGCAGAATCATGTCCTTATCAATTTTTTAATCTTTTATTTTATTTTCAGGATGAGAAAAATCAAATTCTCACAACAAATTGTTGGCTGACACAAATTTGGACGGATCATCATCTGAAATGGAATGCATCAGAATTTGCTGGCATCCGAGTAATACGAGTACCGTATCAGAATGTCTGGCGGCCTGATATTATTCTCTATAACAAGTGAGTAACAACAAAAATTCAACTAGTTGTATGGAACCTGTTGCTTTCACAAATCAATTACACCAATAATAAATTCAAATTCCAACAGATAAAGTAATTGATTACATTATAATCATCTGAGGAATATGGGTGTTTGTAGATTAACTTTATCATAAATCCATTCTGGGTTCAAACCGATCCTACCACCAACAAACTTAATCATTAATTAGATATTACTCCCGATATTTGATAATGACCAGCTCTGAAGGATTATTTGTATTAACGTCTACAACCTACAATACCATGAACTTGTAAACCAAAATTCATTCATTCGTAATAATAATAAATTTGGCAACAGGGTTTTTTTCTTTCTAAACGAATTCTGTTTGTTAGATTTCGTTTTTTTTTTTTTTTTTTTTTTTTTGTTCTTTGAATGTTTTTTGCCTGGTTTGAGGAAGAAGAAGAGAGAAAAAAAAAGTTTGTGACATCTTTCCTTCTTCCTTCATTTTTTTTCCTTCTTTTTAAACATCCCTAATTGACATCAAATCTCTTTAAAAACTTAATCCTTAAATGTTTTTCCTTTTTTGAGCAGGTTTCAATTTATATGTCTCTGTGTAGAAAGAGAGAGAAAGAGTCAGTCTAGCGGCACAAATAACGACTTATCCAATCGATACAAAATTTTTTTTTTATTCCCAAGTTTCTTAGGAAAAAGAGATAGGAAAAAAAAGTACAGTATAATATATTTAATTTCAAAATGGCTAAAGATATCGAAATAATATCTATTCCATTCGATTCCCAATGTTAAATTACCTAGAAAATGAATGGTCACATGACTATGTTTGGAATTAACGAGAAATAATTTAATGTAACAATTTTTGTTTTAATCAGAATATTGAATACAAGAATAGGAAAGATGATATCATTGAGGTCTACATATTGATGTTTACCATATATTTAAAACTTCGATAGGTGGGACGCAAAAGGGGTTTAATTAAATTTTCATTGAACACTCTCCAACCTTTGAGATTATCAGTATTGACATTGACACCAATTTTAACCATTCTGCTACCCTGTTATTTAATCAATTAAAGACAAACACATTTTTATATTAAATTTTATAATTTATTGAAAAGTTGGCATCAATTTTTTTATTTTTTTCAATTAATTAAAAATAAAGCATTTTTTTGTTCTAACAAACAATATATTTATAAAGTTTGTTAGTTAAAATTTTTGATGTGATTTATTAGAGATCTGTTTTTTAAATAATATTCAAACGAAAAGGTTTTTACAAAAAAAATATGTTGATCCATTTTAAAGTAATAAATCAGAAAAATAAATTTATTTAACAAGACATGTGAGTGTTCCTTATTGATGAGGCCAAACATCCCATGGCCCCCGGGAATCGAACCCAGGATCTCCGCCTTTCCGGGGCATAGGCGTGCTATCCATTGCACCAGGCCACCGGACCCTCGACCGAAATAAATAAATAAATAAATATATCTATGACTCAGTTAAAGTCCGAATCGAGGTATTTTGAATACTATTATCTTTTTCAAATAATAGATCTCGAAAAATATTTAGTTAAAAATAAATTTAGTTTGAATCAAAAAGGAAAGAGCATTATTTGGTAATACTGTAAGATCAGAAAATAAATGATCACAGATAACCAGGAAGTGTAAGATAGAGTGTGAAAATCGGAGTGGTCTTTTCAAGTGAGTGAATACACTTCCTACACTCCATCAAGTTCAAGGCCCTTTTGAAGTACCACTGATTACTGGTGAGATTCTCACCCACTTTTCTAATCTTTGGCAATCTTGGATAAATTTTGTTTGAAGCGGAACTTGAGTCAGAATTAGATCACCCGATTAATCACAATCCATGATTAAAAATATTAAGTTACCATATAGAACCCTTCCATATAGTGACTCTACCAAATTCCTTCAAAAACGTCTTCAAAGAGAGATCCCTATGTCGTTAAGCTAGTAGAACTATGATCCCTTCTCTTGTTCCCATGAACTCTAACAATTGGAACAATCTTCCTGCAACTGCATCAGGAGCCCGGGAGCCGTGGCTCAGTGGGAAGACATTAGCTTCTCGCACCGGAGTCCCGGGTTCGCTTCCCATCCCAAGCGAGAAAAATTTATTTCATTTGATTTGACTACAAATCATTTGAAATAAATAGGGATGGGGTCTAAATGGCTTCTTAGATGCCGAGAAGGACCTTAAAAAAAAAAAAAAAAAAAAAAAAAACTGCATCAGGACTAATAGTTGTTTTTTCCAAAACATATCTGTAATCCAATCAAATCCAATCTTAACAAAAGATTTTGGTAATTTTGTTGCATCTGGAATTAGAACCAGAAATAAGTTTCAATTATAGGTTCAGGGATAACCCGATTAATCACGATCCAAGATTAAATTTCATACTGAACTAATTCTTCTATTATCTAGACTGCCTAATTCCTACTCTGGCGGAATTCCAGAAGTTCATGAGAATAAAGGAAGACTAGTTCTAAATGACATAGAGATGTTGGGACGGTGTCTCTCTGACGTTTATGGAGGGATTAGTCAGAGCATCAAATATGGTGGGATAAGAATTAGTTCAGAAAGAATTTTGTAGTTGCCTGACATCAGGTAGTGTAGAGATATAAATGGAAGACTGATAGAAGAAGATAGAAAGAGGGAATCAAGACTTTGAATTCCTGGGTCTAGGAACGTCAATAGATCACAAAGTAGGGTTTTATACGCTATACGTTATACGCTTCAAAATAGATCGTTACTCTTGGAAGATCTCCAGATCTCACTTCTACACTACGTAATTACAAAAAAAAAAAAATTAATTTCCCTTAAACTCTCTTTTCTTTTTAAAAGTAATAATTAAATAATTGGACGTTCATTTAAGTATTATTATATTGAAATATTCTTAACAGATTCAAAGAGAATTTATTCAAGCATGAAATCGGTTTAATATTCTTTGAATAATTTGATTGCCTTCAAATTTTTTTTCTTTTTCTTTCTCCATTCTTTTTTTTAATTCTTTAATTTATTTAATTATCTCTCGTTCTTTTGGAAAAGGTTTTCCCAGAAATCAAACAAGTAGTTCATAAATTCAATGGACAAAAAAAAAAAAAATGGGAATCAATAATACGTGAACTGAATAGGGTTGATAATAAATTTAAAAGAAAAGTTTTTATTTTATTTTAGTTTTATAATTTTGTTAATAGAGAAACAAAAAAATACTAATAAATGCCAACAATGCGAATAATTCGTCGTAACTCGTCCAATTTCTTTAAATAAT
>JAKCPI010028292.1:0-13300 GCA_023213315.1 Euborellia annulipes | reverse complement strand
AAAAGTTATACCCCCTTTTTTTAAATTACAAAAAACTCATTTTTAGCCGATTATTTTTTTACATTTTTGGCTATATTTTTTGAATGGTAAGAGATATCTTCAATCTCATAATTTTGTATTTTTCTACATTAAATTTGGAAAAGAATGAGACCCTTTGCACTATTCTAAGGCATTGTTTAGCGGCTGTGCAACTTTTGGCGTGTGATACAAAATTTTTTTTATTAATTTTTTTCATATTCATGGCCATATTTTTTAAACGATTATCAATGTCTTAGATATGATTTACTTTTTATAATCTACATTAAATTTCCTTTAAAACGAGCCCAGTTTGGACCTGATAAGCCTCTATTTAAGTTCTTTAAACTTTTTCTAAAAATGGAAGAAATTTTTATTTTTTGTTTGTTTGTTTGAAGATTTTCTTTCAATTTTCGCCTATATTTTTTGAATGGTAAGAGATATCTTCAATCTCATAATTTTGTATTATTCTACATTAAATTTGGAAACAAATGAGCCCCATTACAGCATTCTCAGACATGGTTTAGTATACTATCTATTCGTCAATCACGAGACAAACTTTTAAGTAGATATTTTTTTTCCGAGATATTTCTATACAATTTTAGCTATATCTTTTTAATGGTAAAAGATATCTTGGATATCCAAAGGTTTTCACATTTTAGATTAAATTTTGTAAAAAATGAATACCATTTCATTTAATTCAGACATTGTTTAGGGTATTTAAAACCACTTCTAAAATGTAAGAAATTTTTTTTTTGTTTGATTGCTCTGAATGATCCACATTGCAGTATTCTCAGGCATGGCGCTTAGTATCTAAAATGAACGAAATTATAGATTATTTCAATTTTTTCTTTAGATATCTCCAAAACATAGCAAAAAAATTATTTTCAACTCATTCCCTCATAGAGCCTTCCACGACCACAACATTTCATTTGGCTCATATTCTTATTTTTTTTACTTAGCGCCGGGTATTTTTACCATTCTTCAGACCCGGAAATTTTTCAAAACCTCCCGTACCGACGAAAATTTAGTGAATGAATGAATGAATGTCTAGGAATTTTTTTTTTTTTTAAACATTCACACTTTTTTTCTCATTCACACTCAGATTCACACAGTCTTTTCGGCAACTTTACCATTTAAGACTTTGACGATGTATGATACCCCTGAATCATACATTGTATAAAATAAAAGATAAATTTTCTTTTATTTAATAAAAAGTTTTAAATAATACATCAAATAAAAAAAAATTATTTAAAAATATTTAATTTTTTTTTACATATTTAAATTTATAATAAAAAATAAACTTTTTCAGATGTCAGAAAAAAAAAATATTTTAAAATTGTTTATTTTTAACTTTGCCCATCAACCGTAGGTTGAGGTAAAGTTAATGTAATCGTAAAAAAAATCGAAATTTTTCTGAAGCTGCCAAAATGCGTTTTGAGGTCCCCTGAATCCATTTAAGAAGTTTTTGGAATGACGTCTGTGTGTGTGTCTGTGGTAATTTTTTTCGTCAACGAAATTGTTTTGAAATTTTGCACCCATAAACTAGGGGTAGAGGCCAAGAAGTGAAAAGCTTTTGGTAAACATCGGACCATTAGGGGGGCAAATATTTTTTTCTTAGATAACCTATACTTTTTTTTATATATTCAGAAACAAGACTTCCTCCCGAGTAAAATGATATATAATATGTATAACATCGTACCATTAGGGGGAGCTCTAGGGGGGGGGGGGCAAATGTTTTTTTTCTTTCATAACCTATAATTTTTTTTATATATTCAGAAACTAGAATTTCTTCCGAGTAAAATGATATATAATATGTATACCATCGGACCATTAGGGGGCTCTAGGGGGGGGGGCAATATATTATTTTCTTGAATAGTGGGTGGGCAAAGTTGTGCGCTCGGCTTAGTCAGACCCTTTATTTTTTAATAGGTCCTTGCCCGTCCGATTTCATTTGCATGCCCGTCCTCCTAATCAGTTTATTAAAGTGGAATTTAGACTTGCTACCCGCCCATAATTTTTTCATGGTCTTCAAAACCCACAGGCCGGGCAGGGCGAATATTCAATTATTTTAAACTTGATTCAGTGTATTTTCATTTGGGCAAAAACCATATGGGCTTTAAAATTAAGGGGAAAACTACTGATCACGTACCGAGACGCCGCCCGCCAGGGCCGGTTGGGAATGGCGCGGCGAAGCCGCGCCTTCTCCAACTTGTAGATAATGTGCTCTAAACGGGCTCTTAATTTGAATTTTCAAGATTTTTTTAAGGCAACACCCCTTAGAAATATGCAGATAGTTATAATAAATATAAATTTTAAGTTTCAGTCCAATTGGAAGTCATTTTGCGGTAAATGACAAAGTATAGAAAAATCGAATTTTTTTTGCTTTGGACACCCCTAATGCAATTTTTACACTCAGATTTCTTGTGAAGAAAACCTTGTCGATCTGTGTTATTTTTTTCTGGTCTAATGTCCATATGAAAATTAATCTTCTCTTCAATCGATTGCTAGTTTATTCCTGTGAATACAAAATTCGGAGATAATTTCACTTCCAATAACATGCACAATTCGTGATTATCCAAGTACCGCCCCTAAAAGGGATTCATCACTATTCTTAAATTTTGAATTTTTTTTTTCTAAATAAAAAATATTCAAAGTATTTTCGAGTTTTTTTAACAGGGGTATTTTTTAATAAAATTTTTAGTTTTTTAGAATGTCTTAACTCTTATTTTATTTTCATTAATTAAATTTTATCTTGAAAGGGTAGCGCGTTTAATCCCACTACATCAATAGATTTGCCCTTTGATCTTGTATCATTACTTTATAACCAGAAGCAACAGACAAATCAATTTTAGAAATGAATGAAGTCGGTTGAAAATTCCCATTTAATATCTACTTAAATGTATAAAATAGACTTATTAATTTTATTAAAATTAAATTAGAGAAATAATATAAATTCATTATTTCAACCACACCCCATTACTACCGTCTTTGAAATTTCTATTCGTAAACATTTTTCACATCTCATCAAATATAATTGTTTTAGTAATGTTTATATTTGAGGACATTTAGACATTAACAGTTTTAATTAAGTATTTGTTTATGAATTTATTTTAATGTTTCACTCCATTTTTTTATTAAGCCTGAGGGTATCCGAGAGATTTCATGTTGACGCCCAAGCCTCTCCCAGAAATTTTTGAAACGGAAATATATTAATCTGTCAAAATTTAATGAAGAATCTCTTTAAAAAAAAATTATTTATATTAATCTTTAAGATCGATATTAATTTTTTTCCGGATGAACAATTTAAATAAATGTTGTAATTCTTCAGATTTTTGAAAGATTAATTAAATATTTATTTTTGGAAGTCAGAGAACGGGTTAACAAATCTTTGACAGCCGTCCGGGTGGCCAACGAAAAGGTGCAAACGGGAAAAGCATTCGTACATTAGTGAGAAGAGCCGATTAAAAGCAAAAATAAATTTTATTGTTGACGATGGTTGTCTCACTCATTTTTATTGCTTTCACAGGGAAATTATTAATTTGTCAAAATATTGATTCAATAATGATTCTGTAACTTTAGCTGGGAGAGCGTTTCTCAATTATTAAATGTATGGTCAAATATTGTTTGCACAACCCAAGATTAAAGCAAAAATTGTTTTTTATAAACAATCACAAAAGCTGGGGAACTTCTCATTTTTTTTAATCTTACCTGCGACTCTATAGACCAGTGTTTCCCAACCTTGGATTCTTTTTTTTTTTACTTAAATATCTCGCGGCACCCTTGGGTGCGTCTCACCGGTTAAGAACCAGCGCTATAGACTAACAATTTTTCTCTAAAAAAATTTTATTACTCTTATTAAATACACTATGCAATTCAGGGGCAGAAAAATACTCCGGTGCCGAGAAAATTAAAGTTTTTGTACTTAAAATACTGTGTTATGTTTATTAAAGCTTTTGTGGTTTGAATTATTATTATTATTATGGGATTTTTTAATTAAAGAACACATTTTACATATTAAATAGGGCCTATTTATTAAAAATATAAATAATATACAACGTTTAGACTACTTATTCTGCAGTCGTTTTCAAGTACTGTGCACTCAGCAAAGCCACAGTACTTGAAAACGACTGCAGAATAAATAGATAAAACGTTGTTCAGTATTTATATTTTTAATCTATTTATATAATTCGTTAATGTCCGTCTGTCTGTCTGTCACGCTCTATTTAGGCAACTTGCCGGTAAAATTTCGAAACGAAATTTTATATGCTTAAAGAGGACCTTCTAGGGGTTTTTTTTTTTTTTTTGAAAAAACATTCACACTTTTTTCTCATTCACACTCACATTCACACACACAATATATGTATATACAGTCTTTTCGGCAACTGAGGCCATTTAAGACTTTTTACGTTACTCAGTATGTTTAATATATCAATTGGAGGGTCCAGGCATTTTTATTTAAGTCATTTGGTATCCAAATGCCTTAAATAAAATTATCGGACTGCCTGGGGTCCGAACCCGCGATGTTCGGTATAGAAGGTAGGCACGCTATCAACTACTCCAAGCCCCGTGGGCTGACCTTCTAGGGTTACAGGAAAATTATTTTCGTCCCGAAATTCCTATTTAACTTTTTGAGTTATTAATTGTTGAAGTTACGATTTCTCCTATAGGAAATGTCTAGAGAAATATCTCTGTATTCATTGCATGTAAACAAATCCTCAAGCAGGCACTGAATTGGAATAGTAATAATTTTCTTTGCATAAATAAGAAAAGGCGCGAGTCCACCGCAGGCCGGGTCCCCGAGACAGTTGAGGGAGGGTCCAGGGGGGCAAAACTCCCTATCTAGACGCGAAACCCGCCAAAGGCGGGCGGCGCGGCTAGTAAATAATTAATACAAAATGTGGTCTATAATTAAAAACTCCCATAATAAAAGTATTTTATGTTGTATTGGAAAATTAAGGATATCGTTATTTACTATGATGCAATTCAATTTCGCAAAAACATCACTTTAGATTTGTGATATTATTCTTGCCGATGTACACTATCAAATATCATCTAAAGAGAAACAATTTTCCCACGACTTTCATTTAATGCGACTGAAAAAAAAAAATTTACATTTTCTCTGACTGGTATAGTGACCAAATAATTAAACTATCGGCCTCTTCAATCGAACTTCCAAACCTAATTACCACTACAAACACAATTTCATTGCTTATGTTTAAACAACAGCTCTTTGTTCTTGAAAAGGGTTGGACAAGGATAAATAACTCTTATCTGCTTAGAGAAGACCCAAAAAAAAAAAAATTGTTTTTGAAATGGTTGAGAAAATTTGGGTGTCAAATTGACAAATTGAAAGGAGAAAATTTATTTGTTCGTTAATATAAAATATGTTTAAAAAAAGATGAAAAGTGTTTGTTAAAATAAAAGGCGAGTCTGGAGAATAAAAAAAAGTAAAAAAGCAAAAAAGATAGATTGTATAAATATTTATCATTGATCGAACCAGAATATTTTTGCAATCATAATACTTCCCATACTATTATTCAACCATATGGTTTAAAATAAGAAAAAAAAAAAAAAAAAGGAAATTGTATTAACTAAAGTATGAAATAAATTTGCTAGATGAGTTTGGGTTTGATGGATATTTTAATTTTTTATCAATAACTTTTAGTCCAAGTAGTTCTTCCGTCTATCCTCGAAACGCAAATATCATATTTAGCCTATGATAATAATTGTTTTTTTTTTTTTTTATAAAAAACACTCGCACTTTTTTCTCATTCACACCCACATACACACAGTCTTTTCTGCAACTTAGGCCATATAAGACTTACGATATCCGTTATTGATTAATTATTGGTGATCCAGGCATTCTTATTTAAGTCATTTGGTATCCAAATAGCTTAAATAAAATCATCGAACTGCCTGGGATCCGAACCCGCGACTTTTGGTATAAGAGGTTAGCACGCTAACCCCTTCACCAAACCCGAGGGCGATAATAATTGTTAATTGACTATTAATTTATAGGAAGTGTCAAATACTAATAATTTTACTAATTTCTGAATGAGTGAAATAAATAATATAATTTATTACTTTCTCTTACCTATAGTTATATATAGTGAGAAAGTATTGCGGTCATGTAAAAAATTCGATGTCGAGATTTCATATTATCATATTTTTTTAATAAAAATTTTTACATAAAAAAAATAAATAAATAAATCAGCAAGCAAGTGTTAACTCAAAATGAATTTAATTGCTGCAACATAATTTTACGTAAAATTTGACCAAAATATCAAGAATCTTATTTTGCCCTATTATTACTCTTAAAAATGTCTTATCCATTTTCCAATAAATGAAGTTTTTGAATCTACAATTCCTTTTCAATCATATTATATAAAATAAATTAATTTCATTGCAATGCTAAGAGCTTAGAAACCATTTAGTTCTTTTTTCTATATGGTTTCATTTAGTCAGAAAAATAACAAGACACGCATATTTAAATTATGAATGACAAAAAGAGAATATGGGAGTACACTAAAAATGTTTAAAAATAGTAACCCCCTAATTATAAATTTAAGATATTTTTAAAAATAAAGAAGCAACAAAATAGATTGAATCATTCATCTTTAAATTTAGTTAAAGCTATTTGAATTCCAAAGTTCAAGAACCTAATTAAATATATTTTTTTTTATTTTTGAAATATTTATTATTTTTTATTAAGTATAATTGAATAGAAAAATATACAATAAAAATCATATGATTTTTGTCAAGTTTAAAATTAACCTAATTTCATGGGTTTAAATTAAGAAAGTTATAGATAGAATAAAAAATTTTCGTTTCAATTCAAATAAAATAAGAGAGGAAAAAGTGGATTCCCGCCAAAAACTAATCTCATCAAGGCTTTTATAATTTCACATAATCAATAGAAATTATAATAAGTTAATAGACTTTATTTATGAATAAAGTATTTTTCAATAAAAGATTATTAAAAAATATTTACATTTAAATTAGGAACCGACCGAATATTCGGTTTCGGTTACGGTTTCGGCCAGTTTCGGCCAAAAATCATGGTTTCGGCCCTAGTTTCGGTTTCGGCCAAAAAGTGGCCGAACCTTTCGGCCGGCCGAAACCAGAGTCTGAAAAAATGGGATGAGACTCGCATGCAAAAAAAAAAAGGTCAAATAATTTGCACTTGTAGTCCAGTCAAATTTCACATTAAATTCGCAAACCCCCAAGTAACGCTGCATTTTTGGTATGTTATTTTGACCCCTTAGGAGAGTGTGAAACCACATTTTGCAATCAAAAAAAAGTTGTGCTACCTGCATAATACGAGAAAAATTTCAAAATTTTCCGACATTTTTCAGTTTTTGCAGTTTAATTAAAAAAATATGGGCTTTAGACATTAGTTGTTATTATCATTTTTAAAGTGCATTAAATTTCAAACAATTGAAGCCAAACCACACCTTCGTAAGTTTAATAGTTTTTGAGATATGATGCAATTTCATGTAGGGCTATTTAAAACTTGTATTATTGGAATTTTTGTTTTTTTAAGTTTATAGGAGAACTATAAGAGCTAATGACCCCGTTTTGCGCTTAAATGAAAGGTAATTAAATGTGCTAAAACTCAATTTATCACAACTTTTCTCTTAGCATGAGCCGTTATGTCGATATTGGGCTTAAAATACAACAGAAATTTTAGAATTTTTAATTTTATTTATGTTTAAAGCCAAATATCGACATAACGGCTCATGCTAAGAGAAAAGTTGTGAAAAATTGAGTTTTAGCACATTTAATTACCTTTCATTTAAGAGCAAAACGGGGTCATTAGCTCTTATAGTTCTCCTATAAACTTGAAAAACAAAAATTCCAATAATACAAGTTTTAAATAACACTACATGAAATTGTATCATATCTCAAAAACTATTAAACTTACGAAGGTGTGGTTTGGCTTCAATTGTTTGAAATTTAATGCACTTTAAAAATGATAGTAACAACTAATGTCTAAAGCCCATATTTTTTTAATTAAACTGCAAAACTGAAAATGTCGGAAAATTTTGAAATTTTTCTCGTATTATGCAGGTAGCACAACTTTTTTTTTGATTGCAAAATGTGGTTTCACACTCTCCTAAGGGGTCAAAATAACATACCAAAAATGCAGCGTTACTTGGGGGTTTGCGAATTTAATGTGAAATTTGACTGGACTATTACTGCAATTTTTGTTTTTTTACGATTACAAGAAAACTACAAGGGTTACTGACCCCGTACTGCGCTTAAATGAAAGGTAATTAAATGTGCTAAAACTCAATTTATCACAACTTTTCTCTAAACTTGAGCGGTTAAGCCGATATTCGGCTTTAAACATAAGCAAAACTGAAAATTGTAACATTTGTGAAAATCTTGTACATTTTTCAATTATCATATCTCAAAAACTATTAGAGATACGGAGCTGCAAATTTGCTTGAATTGTTTCAAATTTAATATACTTTAAAAATGCTATAAGCAACTAAATGTCAAAAAGCCCATAGTTTTTGAATTAAACTGCAAAAACTGAAAAAAGTGCGAAAATTACGCAGTTTTTCTCGTACTACGCGGGAAGAACAACTTTTTTTTAATTGCAAAATGTGGTTTCGCACTCCCCCAAGGGGTCCAAATAACATACCAAAAATGCAGGAATACTTTACGTTTTGCGATTTAAATGTCGATATTGACTGGCCTATTGAGGGAGAAAAAATTTTAGTCTCCCTAAAAAAAAGGTAAAATGATTTTCACGGGAGGGAAAAAAAAATATGGGGATTGACTTCCCCGAGACTTTCTCGTATATTCTTTTGGAATTACGTCTGGGTGTGTGTGTGAACACGATTGCTTAAAAACCAAAGCAGCTAGATCGATGAAATTTGGTATATGCTCCTTACACTAAAATTGTAGATTTCTATCAACTTTTGGAGTAAATACGTCACTTGGAAGTAGTACTTTACTTAAAAAGTTTTTTCAAAAGTTTTGAAATTTTCAATTTTTTTTGTTATATTATGATAAAATACTCTATTTTAAAAAGTTTTTAGTCTTTGACATTTTTACGAAAACTGAATAGTTTTTGAAATAATCACAGAAGAAATAGAAAATATTCGTTAATTTTGATAAAAAATCAAAACAAAATCATACAGGTGTCATTAAAAAAAGGGGAAATATAAACAAATTCATTTGGGGAAATATAAACAAATTCATTTGTTTATATTTACCCTTTTTTTAATGACACCTGTATGATTTTGTTTTGATTTTTTATCAAAATTAACGAACATTTTTTTTCTTCTTTGATTATTTCAAAAACTATTCAGTTTTCGTAAAAATGTCAAAGAATAAAAACTTTTTACAATAGAGTATTTTATCATAATATAACAAAAAAATTGAAAATTTCGAAATTTGTGAAAAACCTTATTAGGTAAAGTACTCCTTCCAAGTGACGTATTTACTCCACAAGTTGATAGAAATCTACAATTTTAGTGTAAGGAGCATATACCAAATTTCATCGATCTAGCTGCTTTGGTTTTTAAGCAATCGTGTTTACACACACACACACACACACACACACGACATAATGCCAAAAATGGTTTTTTTGGACTCAGGGAGGTCTAAAACGTGGAGAAACATCAAAATCTCGAAGTCGAATTTTTTTACGATTACATAACTTTCTCTATACGAGAAAGTAAAAAGGTAAAATGAAAAAAAATTTTTATAGGAAATACAAGTTTCGGTTTCGGTTACGGTTTCGGCCGAAACTAAGGTTGAGGCCGAATATTCGGTTTCGGTTTCGGTCGGCTGAAAATCTTGTTTCGGTCGGACCCTAATTTAAATTTGAATGTAGAATTTTTTTAAACTTATAAATATTTGTGAAAATACTCATCTCTCATTATTCTAAGATGAAATATTTTAAATATTTATAACAAATCATTAGTATCTTAAAAAAACTATTTTATTTTGGTCTAAGAAATTGTTTTCAAATCATTTAAAATTGATAAAAATTATACATTTTTTTTTTGCAACTTTAATTAGAAAATTATTATTTTTGAACCAAGTATAAATTGAATTGAATCAACAAATATATTATTATAGATATTTTACAATTAAAATGACTAGTAAAATGTTTCAATTTAAAAATCAAAATTATAGCCATTTTTTTCTATTATCGATAATTTATTAATCGAAAATACTGCAAATAAGTTTTATCAATAGAGGTCCGATTCAAGAACAGCTTTTATTCAAAAAAATAAAAAATAACAAAAATAATTTCTAACCGCATTCATATTTATTCAATAAAATAATTTTATTTAATCAAATTTCGCCGATATTAAATTTTTGATCTAGCCGATGTTTATTATTAATCCAAAATAATCTGAATATTTTTGTGATAAATTCAGATAGTGCTAAAATGACAAGTTTGTTCAAACAATAATAAATTTTACAAACTAAACCTTCGGGAAAAAAATAAGTTTTTACGGGAGAATATTTATATTTGAAAGCATAAACATTTGAGATGGAAAATATACCTTCTGATTTATACTTTCAAAAATAAAATTTAATCTGAATTTTCGAAGGAACGGGTTTAAGATATAAGAGTTTTATGATGTTGAAAACAAAGAATAGTTTTAAACTGTTTTGAATAAATTTTATCCCATAATATTGAATAAACTTTTCTATAATAATTTTACAAGAAAAATAATTCTACAAAAATGTTTTTTATATAATCACTGTCCAATATTGCTTTGAAAGTTTTAATTTAGATTTCTCTAACGGGTGTTGAGATAATTTTTTAAAATTACTAATTTCAGATTTCTTTAATTGAGAAAAATTTTATTTATTATTTTTGTATTATTTTTGGTAGAAAATAAAATATATATACCGGTATCTTATCTTTCATTTAATATAATATTTCCAAAAATCACTTGTGATTATATGAATAACGACCACAAGTTATCCGAACTAGAACTGGCATTTCTAGTCTCACATTATGCCAGTCCAAGGCTAATAGATGACAAGGTTGTCTCATACGGCTCGACCAATCAGAGCGAAGGCGGGAAATCGTCATCAAGAAGCCCAAATTTGAATTCTTATTTTATATATAGTATTTATCTCTCTCTGGCTTTTTACGATTGATATTTAAAAGTTGTTCGTTTTAATTTTCTTTCATCATTTTGAATATAAATTTTAAATTAAAATATTTAATTTTTCCTTTTACTTTCTCTTACCTATATAACAATATATAATATAAGTAGAAAGTATTTTTTTCCGAATTGTCTTCATTTTTGTTTTACTTTCTATTATTTAATTAATATATTTTAAAAAAAATTATTATTTTCTCTAGTGCTGAAAAAAACATTAAATAATATTTCAAAAAAATAAAAATGGAACATATTTTAAATAAAATAAATAAATTTATTACGACCCGCTTAGAGGCACCAGTCCCCGGTGGCTAGGTCCAACAAACACAATACAAATTTAAATATAATAACAAATATAACAAAACAAAACAAAAGGAAAAAAAAATAGAAATGTATAGTAAACGTCGCATTAGCCATCCCGACATTCGCCTTAAGTTGTTAAGGAAAACCTGGCCAAAAACCTTAACAAGGATGGTATGACCTCTCTACCTAAACTATTTCATAAGAAAATGTTATATTTTTAATATTAATAGAATAATAGACAGGAAGAGAGAATGTCAGCCAAACAGGACAGTCCCTATCGAATAAAAATTTCAATCCAGAAGGCGTTTCGGTTTTAATTAAATAAAGCCATCATCAGTTCTCAAGAGATTATTGGCTATGCAAATGTTATATTTTTATATAATTTTGTATATGTTTATATAAAACAACACTCTCTGCATCCCAACCTTGAGCCAATAATCTCTTGAGAACTGATGATGGCTTTATTCAATTAAAACCGAAACGCCTTCTGGATTGAGATTTTTTATTCGATAGGGGCTGTCCTGTTGGGCTGACATTCTCTCTTCCTGTCTATTATTCTATTAATATTTATTTCTTATGAAATAGTTTTCTTCTTTTTTTTTTAAGATTTTTTTCTTCCCTCGTCAGAAAGTTTTCTTTTCATTAAAGAAATTCTATTAGTAACTACTCTTTGGGAATTAAAAAATTTTATTCTAAATAAAACTCTTAATTTAACGAATGATTTTTCTAAAATTATAGGAATTTCTGGGCATTTTTTAAATACATATTTAGTTATTTTATTTACTATGTTTTTTTCTTTTTTAAACTGCCTTTGTTATATTTTTTTTCTTCATCTATTTTATCTTCTTCATCTTTTTCTGTCTGCGAAATATTTGTTTGTAGACTTGAAGTTTCAGAAACCTTCTTCATTAAATCTTCCAATATTTCTTTTTCTTCCTTTCTTTTATCTCGGGCCAATCGGGCTGATTCCTCAGGAATTGGTACATCACTGGGTTTTAAAAATAACGATGGAACAGCTGAAAAAATTGATATATTAATAATAAATAAGATATTACTAAAATAAAAAGTAAAATTAGAATCTCAGTGGACATGGGTATAGCCTATAGTGAAAAAAGCCTTGTGTATATATATATATATAGAGAGAGTATTTTTTACCTACCTGTTGGCTTTAATCGAATTTTGGGAGGTAAATTCATAATTTTCTCTCGCATGTCTTCTTGAAAATCAGATTTTGCACGTTGCAAATTCTTCCCGTTTTTGGATTTACACTATCTTTTCGATAACATCTTCTAATCCATTCTTTTCGTAGGTTATCATCTTTTGGAAATGAAAAAAAAACAATAATTTTTTCTTCTCCTTCCTTTTGTTTATAAAAAGAATTTTTACAAATTGCAACTGAGCAAATTGTTCCAGGCATCTAAAAGAATGATTAGAATGAAATATATATTTTAAATAATTGATTTAGTATTTCATTGATTACCTTGAATCCATGTAAAGAAAGCGCCACAAACACACAAATGAAATGTTGATTCAAAAAGATGAAAAAACAGCCTAAATCGAATATTTTGAAAAAGGTTATGATTAGAATCAAATATATATTTTTTAACTATTTGATTTAACATTCAATTAATTACCTCCAATATAAGCAAAAATGATAAAACAATGTCCAAATCGATTTATTAAAGGATGTGTAATGTAAGTACAAAATATCAAATAGGTATATGCACTCAGAACGTTTGTCACTAGGGAATCTTGGACTCGAGTGACGTCATCTGCCAAAACCCCCACCATTTTCCACTCCGTATGAGACAACCTTGTCTTTCTACTAACCTTGA
>JAKCPI010028289.1:0-123241 GCA_023213315.1 Euborellia annulipes | reverse complement strand
AAAATTCGATGTCGAATTTTTGATGGATATATTTGGTCTGTCTGTGTGTGTCTGTGCGTCTGTGTTCAATTTTAAAGCATGAAAGAATTGAGCTATGAGGCTGAAAATTTTACATTTAAGTAAGGCACCTCCCTAGAGTGTGAAAAATAAGCTTTTAAACAATATCGGCTATAAAGTACTAACTTTACTGATGTACTTTTTCAGTTTTTTTCGATTTTCTCAAAATGCGCTCTAAAGATTTTGATTAAAATTCAAAAATCAATTATTTTTAGATGCTCTTTTCAATGTATATTCTCATTTTTCTCTCAAAATTGTTTGAAGCACACTTCACTCTTGTACTTCATAGGAAAGATAGGAGAAATGGTTGCCATGGGAACAAATATAAATATTTTACTCTGTTTATAAATTGTATATCTTGAATTATAATATATCGGCGGAAACTAAACATATGTCAACACAAAAAATCTGGTGTGACAAGCACAGTACAAAACTTTCTTACCAAAGGTAAAAGTTGTGCGGTGCGACCAGTCACACCAGATTTTTTTAAATAATGACACCCTCCTCTCGAACCCCTTGGACTCCTTCGAGGATCACAGTTGAGACACTGATCTAGAATCAACAAGTATTTATCTATATTCAAAAATATATTTCTCAAAAGTACAAGTTAAATAAGGTAATACAGACCCGTATTTACAAACAATATCGGATTAAAAAGAGCAAAGGTGGACAGACATAGGGTTTATCGTTTTTATATTCTACAACTTAAAAATTTTCAAAGATTTTTGTTTAACTCTAAGTTTTGTTGCACAAGACTCAACAATTAAATAACTCATTACAGGCCCTTATACATATACAAAAATAATAATAAAAAATAAAAAATAATAATATAATAATAATATCTTTTATTAGGAAAGAACCGGAGAATAAAACCAGCAACTGATGGACCTCCTACATCATCTTTAATTAGCAAATATTTCGACTGGCATCACGCCCTAGTCATCATCAGTGCAAACAAATGAGTTGGTGGAGGGGCCCGTGTCAAACAATGGTTGAGGATTATTTTAAAATTTCTCGGAGAAGCAGGGGTCAGACGCAAGTGCAAGCGAAGTTTAGTTTTAGTTCTCCGAGAAATTTTAAAATAATCCTCAACCATTGTCTGACACGGGCCCTCCACCAAATCATTTGTTTGCACTGATGATGACTAGGCGTGTCATGCCAGCGAATGATTTGCTAATTAAAGATGATGGGAGAGGGTCCCCATCAATTGCTGGTTTTTATTCTCCCGTTCTTTCCTATACATCTTATCCAGCGAAAATCTTCCAATTGCAATCTAATATCTTTATTGTTCTTCTTAGGTATAATACATAGACACATTTTACATTTATACAAAATTTTGAGTCATAAACAAACAAAATACTCGTAATAGACATAAGATTCATTTCAACAACATTCAGTTCTCCCTCACTATACAGTCTTAGTTTGGCCTTAAAATGCGCAATTGTATCGGGATTTCTTATAGAACTAGGTAGCGTGTTGTATTTCAATAAACCCCCTTCGCTGTAAGTGCCAGAGTAGTTCCAGGAATATGTATTACTATATTATATACAAATCTCAACTTTCTACAACTCTCTCAAAATTTGTTGCAGAAGGGCATCGTTTTACTATAATTTAGAAAATTATTTAAACATATTTTTAAAAGGGGTACTGTAGTTATGGGTGTAAAGAGATAACCAAGTGACTCAAAAAAGGCCGTGTCTGGATTGTTATTCCTTTTTATTATTAATTTGTTATTATCCCATGTAATTAATTATAAAGCATTAAAAAATATAGAGCTATTTATTTAATTTATAAGATATAACAAGTAGCCAGAACCCAGAAGGATAGAAGTCTCCGAAATCTTTTCTCTGTTGGCTCTATGGCATAATAGTAAATTTATCTTTTATGGATTCAGTAAAACATTAACTTTTGAAGAATTTGACTTATTCTGACAAACTTTAGAAAGATTTGCATTTGTAACACTCACCGTCTTTAAAAAACAATTCTTTCTTAAATGTTCCCTAATTCCACAACTTCTGCAAGTATAATTTTATAATTTAGATCCTTTTTATCCTTCATTTATCATATATTAAGAATGATTTAAGCCGAAGAGCAATTCATAAGCTGCTTATTTTGGAAACCAAAATAGAAAATTCAACAAAACATTTATATTTACACAAAATATTACAATTATTATGGAACCATGTATGTCATCTTTTAACTATTTTTTTTTCAATCCAAAGAAATTATATCATCAGAAACCTGATTCTTGTCTTGGGTTTACAATGGTCAATAAAAATACAAGGTGAAATTTTAAAAATTAATACTTAAAAATTTGATTTGTATTTATATTCTGGCAAATAAGTACAGAATGCGCCTTTAAATTACCGAAATTAAGAAAAAATTGTGTGCTGTGCGACGAGTCACACCAGATTACCCCCCCCCCCCCCACCCCAAGAAACACCTCTGGATCCGCCCTTACTCAAATTTAAGATACCTATTTGTAAGTAAATTTTAAGAAAAAAAAAGTTTGCCTTCCCCAAGAAAAAGTTGAAATGACGCCTCTGGTTCTAAGGAACGCAGTTGTTTTCCGAAACGTTCCCTGACCGGAAAAGTTTAACAACAGCTCTTTTAGACTGTCATCAAATTTTTTAAATTTTATTTTTATATAATACGTAATTAATATTTAAAATAAGAAAAAAATTTTGGCATATGCTTTAACTCACAGCACATTTATTTCGATCTTTTAAAAAAAGAACTAATATTTTATACTGTATATAATAATAAAATAAATGTGATTATTTTGAGAATTTTTCATTAAAACTTTACTAGAAACATGATGGCATGCATGTTTGCAAGCGAAGCGAAGGAATTCAAAATTGTTAATAAGTGTAGGCGAACGAACGCCACTTGCTTTAGAATACGCTCTCCCCCTCCCTTCTCCACTTCTACCCTTATATAATACTCGTCAATTTAGAAAGCTGCTACCCCTCTATTAAATCCAGTAAAAGTGCCTTTAAAATTCTTCTTCCGGTCCAGGCATACTAAAAAGCAACCACACCCTCTGACTAAATTAATTTGTGAATCGACCTTAAAGCGTCTAAAGCGGCATTTAAACTAATGAATTAACATCATCAAGTCTCGCAATATTAATCAAATCTTAATAATCAACTAATGTGTATATTTATAGAATAAAATCAATAGAGTATTGTGCATTTTTCAAACTTCATAACATTCTAAGTTCTTTATATTTTTCTATGTTAAGGGGCGCGGCGCACTTTTGAATGAATTGCAAAAAACTTGTTAAAAAAAGCAATTATTATTATTGTTTTGTGGTTTGCGATAATTTTTGCTAGTTATATTTTATTTTTTTGTTTCTATGGAAATGTTTGAACATGTTGTTTGTAAAGATCTGAACGAGAGAAATTTAAATTTTTTTTTTTTTTTTTTTTTTTTTGTTCAATTTAAATCTGAGGACTGTCGGTCAAAAATAAATAATTTTGTGTATTATCCGTTTATTTGTAGATATTTCGATCCCAGTGATATGGAATCATCCTTAGTACAATCAACAGATGTTTTGCAAAGCGTTAATTTTTCCCATCCAATATGATAAAATAGCTGAGCATTCCATGAATGCAATTTTTATAATCATAATTAAAAATCATAATCATAAAAAATATATAAATTATAAAAATTGCATTCATGGAATGCTCAGCTATTTTGTCATATTGGATGGGAAAAATTAACGCTTTGCAAAACATCTGTTGATTGTACTGAAGATCATAGGCGCCGGAACTGGGGGTGGGCAGGGGTACATTGCCCCCCCCTGGCATCCTATAGGGGGGGGGGGCAGAGGGGGGCAATATGTCTTCTTTTATTTCATTCATTTTTAAAAATGATATATTTTTAATTTTGAAAAATAAAATATTCTAAATTAAAAAAAATTAGAAGAGTAAGAAATTCACTTTTTTTCAAATTTTTTCCAAAAATTTTTGATAAAATCACTAGCAAATTTTTTAAAATTTTAGTTTTATTAAAATTCAGTGATTTTATTTAAAATTTTTAAAGTTTTATAGTTGATTTGTTTTTGTTTTATACTATTTGAACATATTAAATTATTTTAATTTTCTAAAAAAAAATTTTCCCCCCCCTGATTCAAATTCGTTCCGGCGCCCCTGCTGAGGATGATTCCATATCACTGGGATCGAAATATCTACAAATAAACGGATAATATGCAAAATTAACGTTATTTATTTTTGGCTGAGTGTCCTTAGAATTAAATTGATTTTCTTACGGCCATCTACAAACAATCAAATGTTTTTTATTTATAAAAACTATAGGGAATATTTAATAAACTCCTATTGGATTTTTACTACTAAAATTTATGCCATGTTCCATTTGAAAAAATAAAGTAACTTTTGGATTTTCAGAAATCAACGAGATTATTCTGGTCACTTTGGATATAAAATTTCATTTTTTTATCATTAAGTAAGATTCTTCGGCTTCTAATAAAGAGTTCTGGAAAGATTGACAATTCCACAAACACTAGTTTAATTATTATAAATTTTTAAAGATGAACGCTAAATTTGTAGATTCTACAATCTAAAATAACTCAGGAATGATAAATGTTAGACATCCAGAGCTTTATACAAAATCATCTTGGATGAAATGTATAGAAAGAAAAATTCGATGTCGAGATTTTGATGGATATACATGTTTTGAGGTCCCCTGAGTCCAAAAAATGGGTCCCACAAATTGGTCTGACTGCGGTGTGTGTGTGTACGATTTTTAGCATGAAGGAATTGAGCTACCGGATTGAAATTTTATATTTAAGTTAGGTACCTTCCAGGACACTCAAAATAAGCTTTTGAACAAAATTAACCAAAAAGTACTAGTACTTACTTATGTACTTTTTCAGTATTTTTCGATTTTCTCAAAAACGATTTTGATTAAAATTCAAAAATCAATTATTTTTACATGCTCTTTAAAATATATATTCTCATTTTCCCTATGAACTCTTTTGAAGCACGCTTTACTCTTGAACTACATAGGAAATATAAATCTTTTTCTTTTTCAGACTTACCAACATTCATATAAATCAACTCTTTTTACATACTCTTTAAAATGTATATCAGTAAAATTTTTCGTGAAAAGTTTTTGAAGTACTCTTTACTGATGTAGTATTTCAGATTTTTCCAATTCATTTTCTGGCTCTTCGTTTCATAGAGCCAATGTTAAATCCCTATGGGGATTTGCATGTTAATTTCGATTCAAAAGGGGGTCCCCTTTGGAACTTTTATAAAAAAATTTTTTCCAATTCTTATGAAATTTTGTATTTATTTAGGATTCTCTATTGTTTATAAAATATCCAAATATGAGATAAAAATTTTGAAAAATAACCATAGTTTATGTCAAGCGGTCAACATTTAAAATACATCAGAGCCTATGGAAATTTTGAATCAATTCACTTTTTTATTGCTTGACCAATTTGTATTTTTACACAATTTCCTTCCAAAAATAAAGCCCGATTCGCTTTACATCAGTAGAAATCATGATTTACATTCATTTGGAAGTCATTTACTAGAGATTTTCGCCATTTATATTTTAATACTTTTTACTTCATATTCAGTGGCGTAAATAACACCCCCGCAGACCCCGCAATGCGGTTAAATATTTTTTTAAAATAATGAAAATGTATTTGAATTTTAAATTTTGGGAATTCTATAAATATTCTTTTTTCTTATTTTTTTTTTTTGGGGTGGAGGGGCCACATCCCGACGGGGAGTGGGTGCCAATCAATGTAGTTACGTCAGTGTCCATATTATATGGCATAATTAGAATTTATTATTTTATAAGGATACTGTTTATTATTTGTTTTCATGTCTAATTAATGAGCCAGCTGATTGGAAATAGATTAAGTCCTCCTCACATCCCTTCAATTAAAAGAACAGAAGCCGATTTAATAACGAATTAGTTGCCAAGATAAGTAGATACTTAAGTCTAGAGGTGTAGCTAAGTTCATTTTTTAAGAAGACGGATGGAAAAAAAAGAAAAAATTTTAACATCTGAGTTATTAATTATTTACATTTTTTAAATAAACTTATAGAATTTTGTAGAAACAGCCAGCTTAAGTCTAAATTATAGAATTTTGTCAATTCAAGGCGACTTGGTCCCCCTATTTTGCCTGCCATTTTAAAACTTCTACAAAATATTTAAAAAAAATTAATGGCTTCATACAACCAACAGTTCCCCCCTCCCGTATGCTTAAAATTCTTTGCTCACACTTGAGTACCTGGATGGCGACCACGAGTTAGGGCTGGTTTATTCTTTATACCAGCCTTTCCCTGTCAAAATCACTACCCATATTTAGCGTTCTGCAATTCTTTCCTTTTCTTAATGCATTGAGTTTGTCATATTTTTGCGTTTCTGATTATGTCATTATTTAAGAAATTCTAAAAAAAATTTTGATACATATTCCGAGTTATATTTTTAAAGAGGCTACTCTAATGGTTAATTTCTTTCATAGAATTCTGTTCAACAACATTTGTAATTCCAGTTTAGTTTTGAAATCTCGTAATTAATTTTTTTTTATTTTCTAAAACATGTCTGGCGGGAGAGACCTGGATTCACGGTCCATGGAATTTAGTATATTGGTTTAAAGTTACAGGTGCCTCCATTAGATTGACAATTTTGGCGCTTAGTTCCGAGTTGCCTGAGCTCGGTGTTTTTTTTTTATTTTTTTTATATAAAATTGTAAATACTAAAAAAAGAAGTAAAATACTAGTACTCGAATTTTCCCAAAGACAAGATCAACACAATTTCATATCGGTACCGGAAATAGTAGATATTTAAAATTTGAAAAAAATAGTCATTTTTGAGAACTGGTGTGCTTACATGCTTACTTGTAAATATATAAATAGTTGGAATTTGAAAAATAATGGTCGGATTAATAGAAAAAAAGTACCGGCCGTGAGTGAGCGATTACTTGAAAGTAAGTACAGATATAAGGGTATATAGCCAACAAATTTGTGCCTGTTCAGAAATCTACGAGAGCTGAAAAATTAAATAAGATTCTTAGATCCGAATAAATTCAGAATAAATACCGTAAATAGAGACAGAAAGAGTGGAAACACTCTCAAATAAAATTGCAAAAAAAAAAAAATTTTCATCAAAGAAAATGAAGAAAATTTTCCAAAAAAAAAAACTAATTTGAAAATCAATAAGTAAAATGAAATTGCAAAAAAAATGTCTTATATTAAAATGGTAATCTTGTTTTTAGGTGTATCTCAAAAGCCATTTCACCTAAACAAAACATATATTCGAGCTATTATATATTTTTTTTAAATAAAAAGTATATAAAATAAGTGTTCAAATGAGTTTAATAAAAGATGAAGACTACCTGAGAATAGGAACATGCTGAACAAGTGGAGCGCAAGAGCAAGAGAAAAGTTCATATCGTTGTCGTTTGTTGATTGTTGTTACTGGTAAGTCGTGTTCTGTCGGGTGAAGGGTGTTAAGGGTGTTAGTTGGTCGGCAACTGACTGACGAAGCCTGTACTCTATGCCTTCTTTCAACCACAGGTCGACTTCGAAGTCGCTATTGACAGCGCAGACGCGCAACAACCAAGCAGAGCCTCAAGGGCACTTGTACATTACCTGCAGGGTTGTTCCTGGGTATGTTATCGCCTCCGTCCCAGGTCATTTTTGGCGCCCCTCCCCCTCCCCCCCACTGAAAAGTGGGTAAGTGAAAAAATCTGGTGTGACTGGTCGTACAGCACACAACTTAGTTTTGTACTGTGCTTGTCACACAAGATTTTTGTGTTGACATATGTTTAGATTCCGTCGATATATTATAATTCAAGATATAGAATTTATAAACAGAGAAAAATATTTATATTTTGTTCCCATGTCAACCATTTCTCCTATCTTTCCTATGAAGTACAAGAGTAAAGCGTGCTTCAAACAATTTTGAGAGCAAAATGAGAATATACATTTGAAAGAGCATTTAAAAAATAATTGATTTTTGAATTTTAATCAAAATCGTTAGAGCAAATTTTGAGAAAATCGAAAAAAACTGAAAAAGTACATCAGTAAAGTACTAGTACTTTTTGGCCGATTTTGTTTAAAAGCTTATTTTCACGCTCTAGGGGGGGTGTCTAACTTAAATATAAAATTTCAGCCTCATAGCTCAATTCCTTCGAGCTTAAAATTGAACACACACACACAGACAGACAGACCATGTCGCGAAAACCACTTTTTTGGATTCAGAGGTCCTCCAAACGTGTATATCCATCAAAATCTCGAAATCGAATTTTTGACATGAATCCAATACTTTCTCTTTCTATATATTAACATATATAGAGGTAAGAAAAAGTAAAAAAAGAATCTACCATAGTATAATATAAGCAGAAATTTGTATATTTTTTTTTTTTATATATAAAAAATGAATTTTTATATGTGGAAGGAGACAGGCAGACAGCTCATTTTCAAAACAAATAAAAATATAATAAAAACTTTTTTTCAAAAAATGCTTTTATTTAAGGTGCGGGGCGTCTCGGGGTGCTAATTTTGGGAGTTTCCAGCGGCCACAATTTTGAAGCTATCGACCTCAAATTTTTTTTTTAATTAAAGCTATTTAAAATATCTACAACTTATAGAAGCCCTTTTTTTGATTTTCGAAAAAATAAATTTTTTTTTTTAGATTAATCGCAAATAAATAAAAGATATTTAAAAAAAAGGAGCTCTATAAGTTGTAGATAATTCAATTAGTAATCATTGTGTTAAAAAATAATTAATTTTTTGCCTTTAATTAATTAGCTGGAAGCTCTAGAATTAAATGGAAAAAATCCCTTATATTCCTATGGGGAAAACTAACGCCATCTCTTGCCTCCTCGAGTAACTCGGTAGTCTATAGTGTAATAACCGTTTTTCGAGACGGGCACCTTAAATTGAACTAAAAAGAGAAATAATTTCATTTTTGTTGTTAAAGTTTTTGAATGTTTATGATTAAAATAAAAACGTGAGGCGCAGAACAAGTTAACTCATACAGTATGAGTAATATTCAAAAATTTTAAGAACAAAAAATTGACTGGTCGCACAGCATACTTTCTCTAACCCTTGTTAGTTTCCCATAGCACCTTAGTTTTGAACTTGCTTTTTAAATATTGGCTGCTTGAAATAAACTATAGTTACTTTTCAAAATTTTAATCTCATATTTTATACACAATAGAGAATCCGAAATAAATAGAAAATTTCATAAGAATTGGAAATTTTTTTTTTTTAATGTTTAAAAAATTCCAAAGGGGACCCCCTTTTGAATCATATCTCAAAAACTATTAAACTTACGGAGGTGTAGTTTGGCTTCAATTGTTTGAAATTTAATATACTTTAAAAATGATAATAACTAACGTCAAAAAGCCCATAGTTTTTTAATTAAACTGCAAAAACTGAAAAATGCCCGAAAATTTTGAAGTTTTTCTCGTATTACGCAGGTAGCACAACTTTTTTTTGATTGCAAAATGTGGTTTCACACTTTCCTAAGGGGTCCAAATAACATACCAAAAATGCAGCGTTACTTCGCGTTTTGCGAATTTAATGTCGAATTTTACTAAACTAATACTGTAATTTTTGTTTTTTTACAATTACAAGAGAACTATAAAGGTTACTGACCCCGTTAAATGAAAGGTAATTAAATGTGCTAAAACTCAATTTATCACAACTTTTTTCTAAGCTTGAGCGGTTAAGCCGATATTCGGCTTTAAACATAAGCAAAACTGAAAATTGTAACATTTGTGAAAATCTTGTACATTTTTCACTTATCATATCTCAAAAACTATTAGAGATACGGAGCTGTAGCTTTACTTGAATTGTTTCAAATTTAATATACTTTCAAAATGATATAAGAAACTAATGCCAAAAAGCCCATAGTTTTAGAATTAAACTGGAAAAACTGAAAAAAGTGCGAAAATTACGCAGTTTTTCTAGTATTACGCGGGAAGCACAACTTTTTTTTGCTTGCAAAATGTGGTTCTTCACTCCCCTAAGGGGTCCAACTAACATACCAAAAATGCAGAAATACTTTACGTTTTGCGATTTAAGGCCTTTTTTTTTGTCTTTATTGACTGACCTATAATCTCGAAAGGGCTCAAGGCAACAGCACTCGAAAATATGTATAATTGTGAGACGACTCAAATAGCACTGCAACCAAAAAGCGGGCATTAAGACGTCGAAGGGACGATGGGGCAACTTTAGGACATCGCAGAACGTCCCTGCGGCGTTGAAATGTCCGCTTTTTGGTTGCAGTGCTATGTGGGGATGGTCATAAAAGGAACACTCTCAATAGTGATCCTTGGTTTTAAAGAGCGAAGTTTATTTTTGTGTTCAGCGTCTCACCCGCTTTATCAGATCTGAAGCAATTTCTCTTTGACTGATAAATTTATTTCATTTTTTCCATCCCAAAAAAGTCATTCCTTATTAATTAAAGGTAATTTTTTCATAATCCCTACCCCATAAAACTCAGTCCCCCACTCCCCCACGCGAGAATCTACCTTATTAGAGGTTTCTCTAGAGACTGAATCCGCTCAAATTACGAGCGCCCACACGACAAATCCGTCACCCCACCTACATTTTCCTTATTACGAATTTCAATTACCTCATACCACACATAAAATCTTATTTATTCTTTTCTCAACTCCATCTAACCCCTCACACGAGAATCTGACCTTAGACGTTCTCTAGTAGACTGAACAGCGATCTATCATAATATAGGGACTGTGCCACAGAGGTAGCGACGACAAGATCGTGCACCCGCGACCCATTTTTCCTTATTTAAATTAATATATTTTTATATTTTTTTTTTAAAAATATTTATATAAATATTTAATATCAATATTATATCAATTTCATTCAATTTGAAACAAATAGTTTTATTAACAAGACATGCAATGCCTTAGATGAGAGAGCACAACTCAATATTCCTGGAAGAGCTACCAGAAATTTTTTTTTTTTTTTTTATATATAATTTTATTAACCCAGAAATTTACCCCACCTTTGGGCTGGGTAACTTTAGCCCGGACCTTGGCTCCAATCCCAACTTAGAAACAAAAGGTACTCGGGCTAAAAGACGACGACTGCCGCCGCCCCCCCCCCCAAAAAATATTTTATAAAATATACAACATTTCATATTTTATTGATAAAATAAGTAGAATATAAGGTAAAATAACAAATATATGTACTTCTAGAATACTTCTTTCACCAATAAAATGATGAAATATCGTATATTTTACTATATAGAGGGTTCTCACTACAAGCAAGCCCCCAGAAACAACCGGCCCTAAGTGAGTCTAAATCTGATATGGGGATAAATGATTTTATATGCTACCAGCGGAGTTATGATGCATTCCAAAGTAGCCCGCAAGATCATTTGAGTTGGGCACCCCTGTTCTCAGTAGCTTAACTAGGTGGGGACGAAGGGTGGCGCTGGCCCCCTACCCCCCGCCGCCCAGAAGCATCAAGTCTTTGGCGCCCCTACCGACGTAGGCGCTCTAGAGCATCTAAGATAAAGCCCAGCCCAGGGACGGTAATTTTATCATATTCATTCCATAGATTGTCTAAAAAATTGATAGTTTTCTTTTAAAATTATATTACAACTTGAAAAACGGCGCCCCCTCCGCCATCAAAGGCTAGTTACCCCGCTGCCTGTTCTTTAGCATATTCATCTTGACTTCCAGATATCTGCTACCACAAGATTACAATTCTTAATTGATTCAATGGAGCTTAGAGAGTCGGAGATAATGAGAAAGTTTTTGTTGTCCATTGTTGACAACATTTTAATATCAATAAATTAATTGTCAGGTAAAAATGACCCATAAATATATCAAGTTTCAAACCTCATCGGGAAATTGGTGACCTTGAAAAAGTATGTTAAATAAAAGCATGTAAAAAATCTGGTGTGAGAGCATTTCATACAACTTGAGATTACTAAAGTTAAGAGAAAGTTGGATGCTGTGCGGTCAGTCATACCAGATTTTTCTTTAGCATTGTAATTTTAGGGAGAAATTTTAAGAATGAAGGGATGGGGCTTTAAAAGATAATATAGGATATAGGATATATAGGAATATATTTAAAGGGTTTGATCTGACGTAATTAGCTTCCAAGAGCGGATGTGGCAAAGGTCTATGGGCGCCCAAGGTGCGCGAAGGGAGAACGTCCACTTTCGTCCCAATCTCCATCGCTCACTGGTGGTTTGATAATATCATCCAAAAGTGCGTCTAAGAGTCCCTTTGGGTTTGGCGCTTACGTGCTGGCAAGGAGCAGCTATATCTTAAACATGTTCTTTCTTACCTCATCAAAAATATACATGTATATTTCTTATAATTTAATTAAGACGCTGGCTAAAATTTGCTAATATCTTATTTTAGAAGACATGGTCCACGATTTCGCTGCCAGTCGGCATGGACGCCGACTTTTAAAAATTATTGGGGGGGGGGGGGGGGATTGACGAAGAGGGTACAGTTAAGTGTTTGAAGATTTTGATCTGATTGACTGTGTTCTGTGCTTGTCATACCAGATTCATATAATAAGATCTTATACATTTTGTAAGAAACGATTCAAATTTTAAGAGAATAAAGCGTCCTTTTTTGGAATGCCTGAGCTTATGTTTGGAAGGATTAGCTGAGTCTTTTAGATAAGACAACGTTACTAGGAGGCACCACGTAGAGGTTCCTTCCAAGCCCCCCAAAAAATTATCTTCATTTTCTTTTAAATCCCTTCAATCCAGTGAATAAATGGCCTTACTCAAGCAGCTTGTGGTCATTTAAAAAAAAAATTTATTTTTCACTGTATCTTGAAAGTGGTAGAAAATAAAAAGAAACAAATTCCAGGGCATTCTTCGATCTACCAGTATTTTAATATTTGTCAATGATGACCAAATGATTTATAGAAAAGTTTCTTGAATGAGGTGGCGAATAGCTAAGCAGGACAAGCTGCAGATTAAGGAACTGGGATTAAGGAATGTTAGCTTGTTCGTGTTCGAGAAATCTCATCGGGATTGAACTCCAGTAACAGACCCAAAGTCAATTTCAATTCTTGAATGTTGGAATTTTTACGTGGATGAAATTTTCTTTTTTTCTAAGTAATTCAACTTCAGCAACTTCAATTCTCGACTTGTTTCAAATTTATCACAGGAAATAATTTGCAAAATGTATAAGTGAGTGGCAAATATAATATACCTAATTATTTTCTGGACGGTTTTTTGCTTGAGGATCAAAATTGTCAATTTTCTGAGATTTCATTCATGTTTTCTATATTTTAAACGATCATCTACAAATTATCTGAAAAAAATTTTTATTCTATTATAACTAATAATATTCATTCGAAATTATTTAAATGTATAATATATTAATTTTATAATATTTAAAAAATTACCTTTCGGCTATTACTGCTTTAATATCTACTAGGAATATATTTAAATGTCTCAATTGTGTTATGACCTGAAAAAATTGAATTAGCCTTAATTCTAATCAGTTAATTTATAAGAATAATGAATTAGTGTTCTAATTTATTTATGTTTACCTTTAATTTTCCAAAAAATATTGAAAATTTTCTCTCTTCTCTCACTTTTTTACACCCACATAAACACTAAATAAAAAATAAACACCAAAAAAGATATATTCATCTACAACAACAAAAAGTTGTGTAGTAAATGAAATTAATAAAAAAAGAATAGCAAGGTTTTAAATAATTATCTCTTGCTTGCCGAATACAAATTATATATTATATATATATTTGATGAATATATATATATATTTACCGTAAACCGGGAGTCTGAGGAAATCATATCAGTGAGAATGAGTGTGATTTTTGGATTACAAGCGAGTGCGGGGGCTAAACGGGAAGAGTCCTACCTAGCCTAACACAAAATACGAAGACAAGAGAGAGTATTTGTAACCCCGTCTCCACCATCAGATCGGTGGAGCCCTCGGGTTCCTAGCCTCAAGGATTGCAATTTTCACCCTCCAGGCTATTCCTGGAGAAACTGCAACCCTTCCCTGACTCGCTTTACTCATAGAGCCACCTCAAACCCACCCTCAAAGATACAAAAACATCAGACTCCCGAATGCGCCAACAAAAGACGTCTTTTCGCAAAACACAAGAACACTTGGAACCTGGGCTTCGATCTTTCTATCAGATCTGACCGCATCTCCTTATGAACCGTTGGTGGAATAAATCAACGAGAATATCTTTCATTTTAGCTCTCCGTTTGGATCCTAAATTAAAGGAACAAATCAAGGCATCCTAACAAAACGAACGAGCTAAAAGATTAGAGAAGGCACCTGAAGCTAATAACAACAACGAATATCCAACAGAGGTTTAAAATGAAAGTATTCACGTTGGTTTATCCACTATTAGATTCACGAGGAGGCGCTACAGGTTCAAAACAAAATCCCTCTCGTTGGCTCGTTGGCATGGTGCACCCTCCACCCCTCTAGATTTAAATCATTAAACTACATTTAAGGTGTAAAAATAAATTTTCTAAATTATAAATATCGAAAAGTGAATACAATTAAATTTGTATTCGTTTAGCAATCACACCTTAAGCCCTGGGTATTAAGAAGATGATAATGAAATCCCGCGGCGGAAGAGGCTCTTTCTCTCTCTGTGTCAGCTGAAAAAAGAACATCCTCAAAAGCTAATCTAATCTACCCCCTTAAATATTCTTGCACCATGCTTAATATACCTTTGTTCTGTTGACCCTCAGGAATCTGTAACAAAAAAGAAAAAAAAGAAATTAAAATCAGATCAGTTATATATTTTTGGAGGGTATGTTTAGAGTATAAAATATTCACCTCCTGAGGGGTTGACGGTCGCTCGAAGCTCCTTGCCTGGCACTCATAGAGTTGATCCATTGAAGCTCCGTTGCACTCGTAGAGCTGATCCAGTTGATTGCACTAGTTGAACACTGAACACTGAGCACTGCACACTGAGCACTGGAGAAACACAAACCTGCAAAAGAGAAATTGTTTAAGAATCTATCCCTTAGAGATCTAGCAATCTAGTGAAAATAATTTTCCATTAGGATTTTATGAATGAAGTTTAAAGGAGTCCCAGGGATTTATTTCCACCGGCCCTTCCCTGGGTATGACCCTGCCTTCGATATTAGAAAGGGGCGTTTATAAGGGGGAGCGGGGGTTAAAATAAAGGATATCGACTGTAAATGTAAAAAGAATAAATAAAAGATGATTTTTCAAATGAGAAAGGTAAGAAAATGAATTTATCGAAATTAATTAAAAATAAATAACTTGTAGTTGAATAAATATATAAGTAAAAATAAATTGTATATATTCAATATATATATATATTCAAAATGGCTCCAAAAGGAGAGCCGAAACGTCGAGTAAATCTCAACATCACACGCGACACAACCCGAGAAAACTTATCTTCGCATACATCCGGTCGCGGAAACCTTCCAGAATATATATATATATATATATATTGGGAGGAATGAATTAATCTTTTAATTAAATCACCTTGTCACTTTATATATATATGCTTATATATATTTTGGATCACACTGACATTTGTCATTATAAAAATTGTTTCTATTATATTTTATTTGTTAAACTTTGAGTCAAAAATCCTGGTTTAATTCTCTTCAATGCAAATAATAAGTGTATGTAACTAAATTGTACTTGAAAATCACACGATTAGAGATGAAAAGTTGAACAAATAAAATAAAAGAGAAAAAAATGTATTTATTAATGATGAGAATCAGTGGGATCCAATATATATATATATATATATATATAATGGGGGGTATAAATAATAAATTATCAAATATTGTCATAAATGATTTTGATAAATCCATTCTAACCTCTTTCAAATTAGAAAATCATCTTTTATTTTCTAAAATATATATATATATATATATATATATACATTTAATAATTTTAAAAAGAAGTTTAAAAAGGGAAAAAGATGAATATTATCTGATTCCAAAATGAAATCAAAACTTATTTTTTGTATTTACTCTTAAATAAAAGGAATGCTATCAATTTAAATCACAGTTAATTGAATTAAAATTCAAGTGGAGAATGCGTTATATTATAATTTTATTAACATACCTGTAAGATCTGTCAGACTGATTTTGCTTAAAATAATTCACTCACATTTAAGAAAATAATTAGAGAAATTAAAATAATTAATAAAATACAATCAAGGGTTTATAAAATAAAATAAATAAATGAGAAAGATGAGATGAAAGGTTAAACGCTGGGCAATTAGTTTTCTTAAATTACACTCACATAAAATGATTTAATTTGTTAGAAATAAATATTACATAATAAAATCATGCAGAATGGATTAATTATCAAAAGAAATAATTAAAATTACCTTAAATAAATGTGATGGCAGATGAATTTAGGCGGTAAACATATTTCACAAAGTGACAGGCACAGACATACACATCAGAGAAGCTGTCAAAGGGACGACCAACTCTTTGACAATTGATAAAAAAAATTCAAAAAAATTTTATAAAATAAATTATTCTAACTTTAAAAAATAATTTAGTAAAATTTTTTATAATAAATTTTTATTTTACTTTCAATTTATTTTTCATTATATCAAAAAAAAAAAAAAAAATTAAATATACATGTCTGTTAATGAAGAAAATTTTTTAATCATTTTAGTAATTTTAGAATTTTAGGTATAATTTGAAATTATGAGGGAGAGATAGAAATTATAATAATAAGCAATTGTGTTAGGGAGGGGTAAAGGGGGTAGGAACGAGAATGTTTCATTCATACGCCGATCGAAGCGCTGTTGTCGTATTTTTATTGCAAACTTATACACGCGAGTTTGTAATCTATATCTTATATCTTAGACATATCTACTGTACTTGTTTGAATTTGATTTCCAATGTTTTTTTTTTCCTAACCTCTCTTTGGAAGATAATTTTTATTTTAAAATCTCTTTAAAATGGATAAAAAGAAACAGAATTTTTTTCCAAAAACTTTGACAAATAACGAAATAAAATCATTAATTGATAAAAAGGTTATTATTCCTATTTGAAACTTTTAAATAAAATAATTAAAAAATTTATTTTTTTGCAGGTTCTAATGAAATTAAATTTTCCATTTGATGTAATTATATACAAAAATTTAACAAGTTTACAAACAGAAGAAAGTATGATAAAAAATTCACATAAAACTGACTATAAAATAAATAACGAAGATTTTGATGCAGTTCCACATTTAAAAGATTTTTTTTATCCAGGAGCACATAAACAAAATTTGCATTATCATGTATTGGATAAAGATAAAGAAATTGAAAAAGAATTACACCCAAGGCAATATTCGAACCTATTAAAAAGATTTTAAAAAAAGCTATAAAAAAATAAATATTTAACAAGTTATATATTATTATTTATTTTAACAAGACTATATATAAAATTCTAATTTCATATATATTACATTGTTCCTATATAATTTTAAGTGATAAATTTGGCAATTAATTTTACTTTTTTTTAATTTAATGGAATGTTATATTGAATTCATGATATATATATATATATATAATTTTTCTATTAATTTATTATTTTGAGTTTTAAGTTTTTTAAATTTAAATAAATATTAAAATACATTGATATTTAATTACCAAATTTATTATTTATATATTTTGTAAGAACACTTGATTTATATAATCTGAATTTAGAGGAGCATCATTGAAGGATTTTCTAAATATTTTTTACATTCATTAAGCCACCGAGCTCCTAATGCGCCATCGATCACTCGATGATCACAACTTAAAGTTAACGATATCAATTCCGTGTTTCTTACTCTGAAAACAAAAAATATTTTTATATATACTTTAAGGCAATATTAAAAGAAAAACTATATATTCACCCATGTTCTTTAGTTTCATCGAGAATTAATTTATTCTGTAATGTTCCAACAGCTAATATACACGATTGTGGTGGATTAATTACTGCGGCAAAACTCTTTACAGAGAACATTCCTAAATTTGATATTGTTATAGTTCCTCCCTAAAATTAAACAAAAAAAAAATTTAACTATTTGAATTTTTTTATCTTAAAAATAAAATAAATAAATAATAAAATATACATTGTATTTATACCTGAAATTCATGTGTTTGTAATTTTCCTTCTCTGGCTTTCTCAGCTAATTGTTTTACTTCTTGATTTATAGTTGTTAAACCTTTATTATTAGCTTCAAATAAGATAGGCGTATATAATCCCTTTTCCGTACTAACGGCTACAGAAACATCAACATTTCGATATCTAAAAATTTTATATGGAAAATTAAATAGCAAATAATAACTTTTACAAAAAAATTATTTTAGGATTTTGTGAGTATGAAGATAGGTATTATTTTATTTTACATTCAAAAGGTAAAAAACAACTTAAAAAAATTTTGAAATCGTTAAAAGTGTGCCGGGCAAAAAAAGGTTGAGAATCACTGCGTTAGGTACTTCTGCCCAAGAACAAACTGTACGCTAAGGGCGGATACAAGGGGGGAAATTATTTTTAAAAAACCTAGAAAAAGTTACATTTTTACCAGTTTTTTTACTTACTGTCTAATAAATGTTTCCATCCAAGAAGAATTACTTTCAGGTATTTTAAGACTAGCTAAAGCTGCAGCTTTTATGATAAAATCATTTATGCTTAATTTAATTTTTTCTTTTTCCAAGGAAGCATTTAATTCATTTCTTAATTTTAATAATTTATCAACGGTGACATCAATATTTAAATAATAATGAGGGATTGTCTAAAATAAAAATAAAGAAAAATGAATTAATTTATATTTCTTGATAACCAGGCATGATGGAATTGCGAGCTAATTCTCAATAAACATGTACAAAAGTTTTTTTTTTTTTTTGAGAAATGCAAGAAAGACTATTTTTGAAGACAGAAGAAATTCCAATATTAATTCGGATAATTGCTTAAAAATTATAAATTATATAGAAAAAAATTTCTCTTAAGATGGACGCTTGATGGTGCTTTGTGGTAAGGGAGCTTACAAGTATTAAGTAACGCAATTTGGGGGGAGGGGGGTCTCGTAAAACGTTACCATGCGTTACAAAGGGTGAGGGGGGTTGAACAACGCGTTACACTTGAGCTTTACGTGGCGTCTAGGGAGGGGGGGGGGTCCAGAAAAATGTTACGACGCGTTACATGGGGAGGGGGGGGGTCAAAAAATCTTCAAAAATTGCGTTACGTATTTCTTGTACGCTCCCTAACGATAGAAAATCACATCATGATCTGGTTCGTTGGTTCGAGAACAAGAGGCTCCAAATAAGTCCATCAAAACAATAAATAATCTCTCATCTTAAATAAAATATTTTTAATGGGGTATTGTTTGGAAATTAATACTTATTTCAAACAAACCCCTATTATTCAATAAAATTAATATAATACCAAATGGTGACAAAAGAAAAAATAAAATATTTACCTGTTTAGAAAAAGATAATCTTTGAGCAATTACTGAACGAATATTAGTTAAAGGAATATCTATAAAACCCTGGGAAGATGTAGCATCAGGTCGGGCTGTTATTGAAGTTGTTGGAGTTGCTGATAAATCAGCCGAAGTAATTGAGCCAAACAATCCAGTTCCTTTTGGAACATTCTGTATACAAGAAAGAAATTAAAATAAATATGGACTATTTATTTACAAGGGTATATCATAATAAAAAATTTCTTACTTTGAGAGATATTCCTTTCTCATTAGCTATTTTTTTAGCATAAGGACTTGCGAAAACCCGTTCTTGTTGTTGTGGAAAAGATGATGGAGGGGTGATGGGAACTGAGGCAAGACTAGGAGGACTACTAGGAGTAGGAGCTGGAGAGGGGACTGAAGGAGTTGGGGCAGGAGGCGGAGCTTTAGGTTTAGCTCCTGCCTGAGTATCTTTAAAATCCGTAAAAGCAGCAACTGAATCCTTCTCATTAACAATTATACAAACCAACTAAAATTAAAAAACAACAAATGAATATAACAATATTTTTCTTATTTACATTTAATAATAAAAGAAATTCCATACTGTGCCAATTAAAACATTTTTCGTGCCTGCTGGAATTAATATCTTAGCAAGATAACCCTCTTCTGGTGTTTCAAAACCCATTATGGCTTTATCAGTTTCAATTTCTGCTAATAAATCTCCTTCATTTAGTTTATCACCTGAAAATGAATTAAAAAATTTAATAATATGGTTTACACTTTATTTAATTTTTTTTATTATATATCAAGTTACAGATAAATGGAAACACAACGAAGACCCACCACCAAAAACCCGGCAAAAAAATTTGAAAGTGGCAGAAATAATGCCCTCTGACGATGATCTCTGAGTTATCTAATCTGGTGGCGCACAAAACCGATTGTAAAATATTTTTAGCATGATTTGGATCATCACTCAACACTTTTTGAATAATGTTGTTAGATTTCCAGGGTAATTGGTTGAATTCGTCTGGTGATAGTCAGAAGTAATTTGAAGGAAGGACATTTTTTTTATACTAAACTAATATTGTATTTGAAGGGGTCGGGCGAATATAGTGCTAACCCTCAATTTGACAAACCCGACTTTTCAGCACCATCAATTGTGCAAAAGTCTGTACTATTTGTGAAATTTGTTTCTCAGCCTGGTATTGCCATTAGAGTGCTCTGACAGTGTAGCAAACAATCAAAATTCCTATTGGTTTCTGTTTGTTTACAAAGTTTAAAATTGAAATATCTCAGAACTATATATTTGTGGGTTGGCACTATATTCGCCCGACCCCTTCATTTAATTATTTTTTCAGCTCATTGTAATCGGCTCTTAGAATTGTGAATTCACAATAATATGTTTTGGACAAAGTGAGAACTTCAAAAACATGTTTATTATTATATTTATCACGAAGGTGCTTTTTAAAGCTTTTGTGTTTTGTATTATAATTATTAATTATAGACCACATTTTGTATTAATTATTTATATTTTTAATAAATAATTAATACAAAATGTTTATTATTATTTATACAATTGGTGAATTCAACAGAAGCAGGTAGATATTTCAGATAAATTTCATTAATAGTCGCTAAGTACAGTGAGGGTCAATATTAAGTCCCACCCATGCATTTTCTACTTGTGATTATTTCATTGTTTTTATAAAAATATTATAAATTTTTTAATCGAAACTTTCATGGTTCAAATCTAGAAAATTTCCAATAAAATTTTCATTTTCTTTAATAGAAAGTGAAAAAGAGTTAATGTTTGCTTTTAATAAATAACAATAGTTTCAGAATATATGTTGATGCATGAATTGTTTATCCTGTTGGTGCATTTAGGCACAAATTTAAAATAAAATAAAAATTAGGTTGTTCTTAGAGAATACAATTTTGACTTATCGGAGCAATTTGTAATCAACTTAAGCCCAGAAGTCAAATACTAGGAATCCATTTTATTTTAAAAGTTTGTAATATAGAAAAAAACAAAATCAGGTGATATATGTGCAAGGAAATTGAATTGAAGATGCTTGCCTGAGTGCGCCTGTCTTCAATTTTAATATATTTTTATCACGCATGCAATTATCATTTTATTCATAACAAGACCTAATCAATATAAATATGGATTTTCTTATAATATTAAATATATGTATATACCTGATGTTCAAAAAAATTTTCACTCAAAAGAAATGATGATGGTTCTTAAATGTATAAGGTCCGAAAGTCGCCGGAAGATTGAAATAGTATTCATTCATTCTTTTATCCTCTCCGGCCCTGCCTATTAAAGTTTCTTCTGAGTCAATTCTTCTAAATATTAATGTATAATTTGGCTCGTAGAAAAGTTTGTAGATTCTTGTTTTAAATAATTGGAAACTATGTTCCCTAAAGTCATCTCATGAGATCAGAATTATTATTTTTTATTCAATTTATTATTAATTTAGGAATTTTGACGAAAATATATTTAGAATCTAACGATTTTAGAATGGATCTGAAAGGGAATCCAGAACGGGCTGTGATGTCTGTTTCTCAGCCCCAAACAAAGGCTCTGTATGTCGTATTTGTGACTCTGTGACAATATATGACGGAGGAGACTAATTACTTCCCTTGATTTAGGTCCGGATTCTAAAAAGCAGCCCTGCAAAAGTCATATTTGATTTCAGCAGAAAAAAAAAATATTATTTTAATGTTGAGACAAGAAAAATTTATCATTAATCTAATTATTATAACATCTGTTTTATAAATTATAAATATAAAATAAACGACTGTTCTATTTCCAAAAAGATTTTTTTAAATATAGGCCCAAATTTATTTTTCTATTTGATTGAGCTTTAGAAAAATCCTTTTCATCTATTAACAAGTTGGTTCGTAACAGTGGCGTATCTGAAAATTTATTTTTTTTTTTGGGGGGGGGGGGGGGGGGCTGGTGATGGGTATACTGGGGAGTTAGGGGGTATGGGCTCCCCAACGAGAAGGGGGAGTCCCCCAGAAAATCTTTTTAAATTTTAAGTATCTAGAAGCATTAAATCTAAAAGACCACCTAAACAATCCTAATATTTTAGAGTTGTGCTAAAAATCTAGATATTTTACAACTCTAGATATGAACAATTTAAGGTGACATTTACCAAGATTATGTAGATAGATCGTCTTGAATAGTTTCTAGTTTTGAATGTAAAACTATAAATTTTTTGATTTTGGTGTTGATAAGAGAAGTGGCTGTTCAACGATTAGATGTCAGCTAAAAGGAGATCTCATTCAGAAGACGTTTCAGTTTTAATTAAATAAACGTCTTCTGAATTGAGATTTTTATTCGATAGAGGCTCTCCTTTTGGCTGACTTCCTCTCTTCCTGTGAATCATTCTAATTTTTTGATTTTTATTTTTTTCACTCGTAGGATTTCGGGGGGGGGGGCGGGGCCCCTCTTTAGATACGCCACTGGTTCGGAAACATCTTAAAATATTGATATGTGAGTTTTTAATCTCCTTTCCGAACCATTAAATCAGTCAACAAGAGTCCAGGTCAGAGAGCATAATTTTCGTTAGGTTCTTTTCAAGAAATTTGTTAAAAAAACAGTATGGGATCAACTTGGAAAACCTAAGGCGCTGACAACAAAACCTTTCAATTTATTTTTTTAATTAAAAAAAATATATAATTATTAAAATTTAGGAGCTACTTGAAATAAGAAGTTGCGACCTCAGAGCTAGAAATCCAAGATTGAGGGGGGGGGCGTTGAATTGATCAGACAACGCCGCAGAAGCGTCAGTCAACATGGTAGGCCTGATTCTTTTTTTTAATTATATAAACATGAAGAAGGCACATGTTTTGTTTTGAGAAAATTAATATAAATATTATTTGTATAAAAAATTACTTATCAATAGCATATGTTTATATAAGCTTTTAAATATGATCATGAATTGGGTTTGTGAAAATATATCTATTATTATATCTAAAGGTATATCTATACCATTATATAAAAGACAGTCTTGGGAATGATTTTGATTTAATTAAAATGATTTTAAAAAAAAGTCCTGACACGTGATTAAGAGATGTCTCAGGGAGCACCAAATGCGGGGTTTGAGTAATATTCAACAATTTTGTATGTTTTTTTGTTGGTGGACCAAATGTCCCATGGCCCCCAGGAAAATCTTTACTGATGTAGTATTTTATAAGGTAGTACTACGTTTTTCTCAAATTAATTTTCCTGCTCTTCCTTCCATAGAGCCAATGTTAAATTCCTATCGAGATTTGAAAGTTAATTCAAATTCAAAAGGGTGTCGGGTCCCCTTTGAAACTTTTTACACATTAAAACAATTTTATCACGAATGTGTTTATTAAAGCTTTTGTGGATTGTATTATTATTATTATGGGAGTTTTTAATTATAGACCACCTTTTGTATTAATTATTTATTAAAAATATAAATACTGTATAACGTTTCAACTGTTTATTCTGCAGTCGTTTTCAAGTACAGTGGAAGACAATAATATGTCCCACCCATGCGTTTTCTACTTGTGATTATTTAATTATTTAAAAAAAAATATTATATATTTTTTAATTGAAACTTTCATGTTTCAAACCTAGATAATTTCCAATAAAGATTTTCATTTTTTTTTATAAAAACAATAAAATAATCACATTGTCCCTCACTGTACATGTCCGACTCAAGTGAACAGCTCATTTGAGTCGTAGTAAGTGCACAGTACTTGAAAACGACTGCAGAATAAGCAGTCGAAACGTTGTACAGTATTTATATTTTTAATAAATAATTAATAGCAAAATGTGGACTATAATTAAAAACTCCCATAATAATAAAAGAATTTTTTTCCAATTCTTATGAAATTTTATATTTATTTAGGATTCCCTATTGGGTATAAAACATCCAAATATGAGATTAAAATTTTGAAAAATAACCATAGTTTATTTCAAGCAGTCAACATTTAAAATGAAAGTTTGAAACTAAGGTGCTATGGGAAACTAAATATAACTCGACACAAAAAGTTCAGCTCTGACAGCACAGTACGCAACTTACGGTATGAGAAAGTTGTGTGCTGTGCGACAAGACACACCAGATTTTTATTCTCTCAAGTTTTTTCTAAAACTGGAGTTGACGTATTTACTCTAAAAATTGATACTGATCTACAATTTTGGTGTATGATATCACACATTTGTAGAGTATATGAGAAAGTGGGGAAGCCATTCCCGCATTTTTATAATAAAGCAACAATTGGATTAGTGGGACGGGAAGACCGGAGAGCAGTCAGGTGATTAATATCTTGGTTTTCATCATTCATACAAATAAGATTGTTTCTTGACAGCAAAAGGAATCATGCATCAAATAAATGGTGTAATTATTATTATTATTTCATATGTCAATTTTGTTAGATGTTAAAATAAGTATGACGGACACTGGAAATGTCACAAATTTATTTATTAATATTCAATCACCCGAGTGCAATCTGGAATTTCCATCTCCAACAATCTATTTAAACTAGAACAGGAGCAAGAGCGGATCCAGAGGAGAGGGGGAGGGGTAATCTGGTGTGACTAATCGCACAGCACACAATTTTTTCTTACTTTCGGTAATTTAAAGGTGTATTCTGTGCTTGTTTACCAGAATATATATATATATTAAAAATCAAATTTTTTTCCCAAAAAATATATTTTTTTTTTTCAAATCTCGGAAGAGGGGGGCTAATAACCCCCCCCCCCCTTGTATCCGCACTTGAACATAAGATATTGGTAAAAATGCATGAATTCACATACCCTCTTTTTTCTCCCAGCTGATTATGGTACCCATTTCCATTGTAGGTGATAAAGCTGGTAATAATACTTTGAAATGAGGGGGATAATTACTATAATATCGAATAGAAATATTTTTCTCTCTCTTCAAATTTGAAAAAATATGTCGATCGTGTTTTGTTACATTTAAACTGAAATAAAAAAAAAAAAACATTACAAAAAATTAAATATAAAAAAAAATAATATAACAAATATTGTGGGTGGTAGAGGACTTTAGTGAGAGGAGAGGTCAAAGTGACCTTAGGTATGCAAACCAAGGAGAAAATAATCATATTAATAATCTAGTAGGTATATAAGTGAGCTTATTGTTAAATATTTACTTGTGAAAGAGTCTCCTTTGAAATTGATACGCCAATATCTTCTTGAAATTCGTCTCATCTCGTGCAATATTCAATAAGTTTTTATTAAAGATTCTTCTAACCTGTCCAATTCTAATCATTTTCGATTTGTATTTAAAATTAAATTTTATTTAAGGTCATATGTTATAATTTACTACTAATTAAAAAAAAAATTATTTTAAAAAAAGAAAAATGTATATGTATATGATATAAGTTATTGGCAAAAACTTATGAAGTATACTCAAAAGTTAGAGGTTACCCTTTTATAAAGTTCATTTCGTAGATAATCATAGATATGCAAACTCCCAGGCTTTGACAGTTAAAAATATCTGCGCGTCTAACTCAAGTTTCCTCGTCCAGGGAGCGGGTAAAGCGCTCGGGCGCCTATTTCAGATATGGAATATTGTAACAAAAATTTTATCAAACAAAATAATGTATCAAACAAATATTGTGGGTCTTGGGACGCCTATGTTGGTATCGAGGGGCGCCAAAAGCTTGATGCGCCTGGGGAGAGGGGGCCAGCACCCCCCTTCGCCCCCACCTAGTTACGCTGCTGCATTTGCTTTATACAGGGGCGTATATAGAAATTTTTTTCGGGGGGGGGGGCCGAACTCAAAAATTTTTCTGAGGAACAATTTTTCTTTTGAGGAACCAAAGTTTTCCATCCTGCGGAAAAATTTGTTGCGCTGATGTCTGTATATCCCTATATATGTATATGTGTTTGGGAAATTTCGGGGAGGGGGGGGCCCTCGCCCCCCCCCCTCTATATACGCCCCTGGCTTTATACAATATATCGCTCATTTGCTGCAATATCGTCATAATTCAAAAATCCCCCTTATTGAGTTATTGGGACAGCAAGAATAAAAAAAAGCTCTTTTATCTGAGCATTTCAAACTCGGCACAAAATATCTGATTTTTTTTTTGAATAGCAAATTTTCTTAAAATTTATTTGTTGATTTCAAAACTGTAACATTTCAGTTAAAAGAAGCTTTTATTCAAGCTGTACCAGTGATATTTTCAAAAATAAAGAATTATTTTTTTTAGCTACCATTTTTAATTCGAATTTTTCTATAAATGTGTTAAACTTTTATTTTCATACGATTTCGTCTAGTTGAATCGCAGCATACTTAAACTATTTTCACGTAAAGTTTTATTGATATACTTTTTAAAGAGTATCTAAAAAAAAATTGATTTTTGAATTTTAATCAAAATCGTTAAAGCGAATTTTGAGAAATCGAAAAAAACTGAAAAAATACATTAGTAAAGTACTAGTACCCTTTGGCTGATGTGATTGAAATTTCTTCAAATACTTGCGACATAGGTACTTGGCTTAAGTATAAAATTTGAGTATCGAGAGTTTTTTCGTTTTTGAGTAATTCCCATAACCCACATTTTTTGATTTTTCACTTGAAATCAATTTAATTTATTGTGAAAAAATATTAAATTTCAAGAAGATCGATTCCAGTTAAAATATCAAAACATAATATTTATGTAAATTTCTCTGAAAGAGATTTTATGGCTTTTAAATGGCTGTTTTATTGCTTTTCTTGAAATTGCCATTAAAAGGAGGCGATTCCCTTTTAGCTTGAATTTGACGTCATTTTCACAATCATTTGAATGAATTTCAACTGAAATATCAACAAATGTGGATTAAATTAAATAACTCTATAAGGAAAGAACTCTCGATACGCAAATTTTATGCTTTAACTAAGTATTCATGTCCCAAGCATGGGCAGGAATTTCATTCCAATCGACCAAATAGTACTAGTACTTTACTGATGTATTTTTTTCAATTTTTTTTTATTTTTCTCACAATTGGCTTTAACGATTTTGTTTAAAAATCAATTACATTTTAGATGCTCTTTAAAATAAAATTCTATATTCTTATTTTGTACACCACTTTACTTTTGCACTCCATAGGAAAAGTATTGTAGAAGCCATGGTAATAAAATATAATGTATGTATTTAAATTTTATATCTTTAATTCTAATATATTGCTGGAAACTAAGGATATATTGACACAAAAATTCTCGTGTGGCAAGCAGGGGCGGATTAAAGGGGGGCACGGTGGGGGCGATCGCCCCCCCCCCCCGAGAAGAAATTCAAAAAGTTATAAAAACTAGTAATCTAAAGAAATTATGATTTCCGCTATTTAATTTCAATTGAACTTTTTACCAATCAATTTAAATAAATAGGAAAGGGGTCTAAATGGCCATAGATGCCGACAAAGTCCTTAAATAAAAAAAAATTGAAAAAAAACCGCCCCCCCCCGACAAAATTGCATTAATCCGCCACTGGTGAAAAGCACAGAACACAACTTTCAATTGCCGAAGGTAAGAGAAAGTTGTGTGCAGTGCGACCAGGGCCGTAGACAGATTTGACGGGCCCCGGGGCTACTTAATAATACGCCCCCCCCCCCCGGCCCACCGTAAAAGTTTTTTCTAGTTTGTGATAGACTATTGTGGCCTTCACGCCAACAATTTTTTGAACAGTTTTTGACACAGTTATACATAGCTTACAATATTTATATTAAATAAAAAAGTTTTTTAAAATTTTTCGGAGGGCCCAGGCCCCGGGGATATAGCCCACAATTTCACTTTTTCTATTTGAATGCATAATAAATGATCTATTCATGGGATAGCTTAATCTTCTTCTATCCTCGCCTTCGGCGGACCTCACTTAACCTCCCTCCCTCCAAACCTATCATACGTTTTTACGACCGGAAGAAATAGGACAGGCCGGCCCGTCGCACGGTCTGACGTCTGTTGAAAAGAGGAAGGAAGAGACAGACATACAAAGAACTGAAGGACTGCCTGTCCCAGCTCGGGCAGCTCGTGGTCGCCATCCACGTACCCACAAGATGTGGGCCCCTGAGCAATCATGGGATAGCTTAATATTTAATTTAAAAAAAAACAACAACAACGGTTAAATAATATTTAAATGTATTATTTCACAAAAAGAAGTGAAATCTCAACTACAAACATCGAAGATGCAAAAAGGGCGCCTCGCATTATTTTTGCCTCTCGGTTTTATATTACTCAGAAAAGCGAGGCGCATTTTTTGATTTCACCTCGACTCTGGACAAAAATAATGCGAGCTTCTCCGATGTTTTTGATTGAGATTTAATATTACAATATACAATAGATTATCTTAATTTTTCACCCTAAAATAAATTGATCTCTTGCAATCGAGACTTGATAAATACTTTTTAAAAGCATAATAGTAAGTATTTTCCAATTTATTTTTGATAAAATCTCTAAAAATATTTCTCAAAAATGAAGAACCAATATAAGAAAATATTTTATTTAAAGATCCCATTCCAGTTATTTGTAGATTAATAATAGAAAATTCATCTAGCACTACTTCTTTTAAAGTTAAATAACAATTTCCATAGTAGTGGTATAAATTAAGAATGAAATGTCCATAAATATCGAGTGTGTTTTGAAATTTACTCAACAAGCCTATTACCCACAATCTAATATAAATCTGCTCGTAAGAAAATTGGACATTTTTGATTTTGAAAAATGAATTGATTAAAAAATCATCACTGTTTGGTTGAATCGTAAATTTTACTAGAGATATATTGATATTATCGTATTTATATAAGCCATTGATTGCTTTGAATTGACCTTCATATTGAAAAACACCGAGCTTGACAAAAATTTGTTCATCACAATTAACCATATATGTTGGATCATAATAGTTCTTTTTTATATATTGGCTACTTAATTCAAGTATTGTTTCTAATAAAACTTCAACGTCATCTTGGATCCCATCAAAGTAAATAGAAAAATAATGATTCAAGATGCATGGATGGAAGATTTCCTTTATAATCGTTTGACTCAATCTCTCGATAAGAAGATGGTATAGGTGATTGTCCAGAATTCGATTGAGATATTCTTTTAATAAATTTTCAGTTCCTTTACATATAAGTTTTTTTTCCTCCACAGTTATATTAGTTGACTCGTTAAAGTCAATGCTTTCATATCTAGAAAATGAATAAATTATTCGTATTTTATACTAAAACAACCCAAAAGAGTAATTATTTTATGGGAATGGGAGACCAAAAGAGCATGGGCGCCGGAAATGGGGGGAGAGGCAAGGGTACCATCTATTGCAATAGTATTGAGAATAAAGCCCGGCAGTTAGGCAGCCCAAATGGTACACGTTCACTAATATATTAAAAAGATAAATTTTTATGGTAATAAAGGCCGATCGCCCTAATGTCTGCTTTGAAAAAGATATTTCTTAGACAGACCAGCTGCCATTTGGGCTGCCTAACTTCCGGGCTTTAATCTCAATACTATTGCAATAGATGGTACATTGCCCCCCCCCCGCTGGCATCCTATAGGATGGGGCAGAGGGGGGCAATATGTCTTGTTTTATTTCATTTATTTTTAAAAATGATACATTTTTACTTTTTAAAAATAAAATTTTTTAAATAAAAAAAATAATAAATAAATATTGAATTTCTTTCATTTACAACTTACAATTGTTAGTGAAACCTCACATATACTAAATAATTTTATTTAAAAAAAAAAAATTAAAAGAGCAAGAAATTCATTTTTTTCCAAAGTATTTTATATAAACCCTATTGTATTTCTAATTTCTAAAAGCATTTTATATTGAATTAGCTAAAATAAGATAATTAAAAATATTTATTTCCTTCCAAATAGTATAAAATAAATCTACCATATAGCCTAATAAAATTTTTAATATAATTTTTAATTAAAATTGTATTTTATTTAAAATTTTTAAAGCTTTATAGTAGATTTGTTTTATTAGCTCAGGGGCCCACATCTAGTGGGTACGTGGATGGCAACCACGAGCTGCCCGAGCTGGGACAGACAGTCCTTCTTTTCTTTATATGTCTGTCTCTTCCTTCTATATTTTCAACAGGCGTCAGAAGGTGCGACGGGCCGGCCTGTTCTATCCTTCCCGATCGCAAAAACACACGATAGGGGGTATGGAGGGAAAGACTTAGGTCCGCCGACCCCGCACCGCGGGAATAAGGCGAGGATAGAAGAAGAAGAAGAACATAGTAGATTTGTTTTATACTATTTGAACATATTAAATTATTTTAATTTTCTAAAAAAAAATTTTTTGCCCCCCCTCCCTGAATCAAATTCGTTCCGGCGCCGGTGCAAAAGAGAAATATTTTCTATTAATCAGGTGAGCATTAAGGGCCAGGCATTACTGTATCCCTTCCGAGGGCGAAGCGTGTATATATCGGTATATATCTCCCAGTTAATTAGGTCTATTTTTATTCTTTTTTTTTTTTGTTACAAAGGAGAAGAGAAAAAGGAAATGTTTGATTATTCAAAGAGGGGAAGGAACTTTCTAATTTATAAACAAGTAAATTTAAAAATGAAAAGTGAAGTAATGAGTTTTTAAATAAAATATAAGGAAAACCTGTAACGTGATTCTATGATTAAACCGACGAGGGTATTAGTGAGTCCTGGAATTAGTAATACAGTAAATTCTGCACTTGTGTTTGGATAGCACATATTCAATTCTTTAAAGTGTTTTCCATTTGCTGTATCCGTAAATGAGCTTTGGATCTGAAATATAATAAATTATATTGTAAACATTTTTTATTAAAAAAAATTCTTTAAATTACAAATTATAGAATATACCTGAATACAACCTGAAAATTTTGATTCCTTAATTTGGAGCCTCGGCGTTTTAATATCGACTTGGGGTGTAAACTCAATATTCAAAGAATCCAGAGATTTAACAATGATATTTTTCAACCAAATATTTTCATTTTGAATATCTTCTAATTTGTGGTCGGTATCAATATAATAAAGAAGTGGTAAATCAAACATGGATTTTATAATCTTTTGACTTGGAATCAGTTTTGATACACAATTTTCTGATATTTCAGTTTCATGTCTCTGAAAAAAAAAATTGGCTAATCTTTTATACTTATTACTTGATTCTTGAATTCGAAATGATCGTTAATTGTACGGAAATCAGGAAGTTATTTGGATAATTTTGTTTTCTGTCTAGAGTTGTAGAAGGACGTTGAAAAAGAAATAATAAAATGTCTCTTTTTCAACGACCTTCCACTCTTACGGCGCGAGACGAAAACAAATTTTTTTTCCTATCTCCAATGTGATTTTTATAATAATTTTGTAAAAGTAGGGCCGGAAATATGTTCAAGGCGGCTCGTGGGTTGGCCAGAGCATCGATATGGCACATCAACCGATTTTGGACAACCTGGAGCGAACGTCGCACAGTGGTCTAGATTTGAGAAAAGTTGACCAAAAATAGAATCATGTTTTAGATTTGAGTGTAAACTGGTATAAAAGGATTTCCGAGATCGCTGATTACAAATTTTATAATATTTATATATTTAATTTTATTTTAATGGGGTTGGAGAATAATTAACCAGCAGTTTTATCGCTCCGCCTGACGTCCTTTATTTAGGAGATATTTCGATGCACATGACATGCATATCTTCAGTGCCGCGCTTTAAAATTTAATTTACAAAAAATAAACAAAGATGAGCAATACATAATATTACAGTTTTTTAAAGATTTTTTTTTTTGAATACTCATAGGACGTAAAAGGTGGGCTTGGTCTAATTGTTTCAAATGCCTTAGGGGATTTATACATGCTTTGAGGTGCCTTCTATAAACTGATGACCGCTCTGTGTTCAAAGCAAAATTGAAAGAACGATCAACTTTGCTATATTAATTGTTAGATGGCACCTCCGTATTGATTGATAAATGCTATATATCTCAAATCGACTCATGCTGTAAACCATCAGACAGACACCAAACACCTTTAACATGTGTAGCTATACTATATATATATAGCATTTCTCAAATAGAAGGGGTGAAAAACCTTTTTTGTGATTTAAAAAAAAAATTATTTAAACCCTTCTGTATATTTTTTATATATTTATTGTTTTTTTTTTTTTTTTTATTATTATTATTAATGCTTAATTTTAAAAGAATTTTTCTCGAAATTGAATTAAATTTTAAAAAATTTTTATGAAGACAAAATCTATAGTAACAAAATCAATACGGAGGTGCCATCTAACGATTAATATATAAACGAAGTTGATCGTTCTTTCAATAGCCTAGTCAATGAAAAAATTATTTAAAAAACTGTAATATTATGTATTTCTCATCTTTGTTTATTTTTTGTAAATTAAATTTTAAAGCGCGGCACTGAAGATATCCATGTCATGTGCATTGAAATATTTGCTAAATAAAAAACGTCAGGTGGAGCGATAAAACTGCTGGTTAATTATTCTCCAATATAAAAATTGTTAAAAAAAAAGTTCTCGCTTATTGTTAATCTTAAAATTACAGGGGCAGGATTTTTTTCTAGATTCTATTAAAAACATCTTAAATTATATGTTCGATATCTCAACTTCGTGGGCCCCGCTAACTTTTTTGCTATTTGACGGAAAAAGTTTTTACAAAAAAAAACCCATTATGAAGAAACAACATGGCGCCCACAACGCGTAGTTTCTTCAAGGTCAGAATTATAAATAAATAGTAGCCTTCGTATATTTTTTATGCATTAATTATTTGTTTGTGAGCCTTTATTTAAAAAAATAGGCAACGAATTTGCAAAACTTTCCCACTATGCAATTAGTAGGGGGAAATTGTTGTGATTTGATTACCTATTTTTTTTTCTTTTTAAATAAACATATTCATTTTTTTTTCCATTAATGATCATTAATAAAAATATTATGAAAAAATATTATTGCCAGGTATATGGGCGTTTAGGTTTCCTTGAACTTTAACATTGTCCTAAAGGTTCCATAATAGTGAAAAGGCTGGGAAACGCTGTTCTACAGTATTAACTCTATTCTAAATACTGAACAAATTTTGTTCTAACAAATTAGGCTTCAGGCACATTGAATCTTTAGTCCAAAACTACTGTGGCATTTTAAAGTATTTTTTATGCGATTTTTTAAAAAATGATTTAAACTTGTGAGCCTTTTACATAATAGAATGCTTTTTTTTAAATTACGATTAATTAAAAAATATTTTTTTTATATTTAGAGAAAATGCAAAAAACGTTCTATTATGAAAATTGTAATTTTTTTTTTCTCAATCTAAAAATCATTAATACAACAATACAATACAAATTTAAAATATATAAATATAAAAAAAAATAATAATAATAACGTTATACCTCACTCTAATGCCACATACAGTACAGCCGCTGATGAAGAAGTGCTAGTAAATGCCTTCGAAATATTCGGAGAAAACACACTAAAAAAGTTATTTTCTCATTGCCAAGAAATTAGCTTACACCTATTCTCATATATTTAAATATTTTTATGCTGTTATAATAATATAGCTATATTTATAAATTATTCATTATTAAAAGATCAACGAAAATCAAAAAAATACATGAGATTAAATATAGCCCTACCATCCTGCCATCTGTTGGCAAATTTTCATAATAGTTAGACTTTTTGGCTACATTTTTAAGACCACTAACGCCATCTTATCGGCAAAAACATGCTAACAGCTTTGTCTCCTGAAGCGCCATAAGGTCCGGTCCACACGCTGCGTTACCAAAAGTGACTTGACTATTTGAATTTCGCTGATGGCGTTATACATCCTGAAATCTGGTGTGATTAACACAGAACGCAACTATAAACTGCCGAAGGTTAAAAAAAAGTTGTGTGCTGTGCGACCAGTCATATTTGTAATAAATTTATTTTATTCAAAGTTGAAATTTAAAAGGAAAATCTATCAATTTTTTAAGTCAAAAAAAGAATATAATATAAATGCCCATGCTGGGGCTCTTTCTTGGATCATATAAGGCCCGAAAGTCGGTGCTACTGGCGGGGAAGGGGGGGGGGGGGGTGCTCCCTTATCCCCCAGTCGCTTCGGATTAAAGGAGGCTCTCAATATTTTTGGATGAGATAGCTTATATAAAAAAATAAAAAAAATTGAAAGAATACCCACCGGAAGGATTTCCAAAGAGTTGTTATCCAACATGTAACCAGGAATTAATAAATATGTAAATAGAAAGAAAACTGTAAACAACATACTGTTAATCAAAGAAGTCAAAAATGATACTAAGGATATCTAATTTTTTTCTTTTATATATAGAGTTTTTTTATAAAGAATAATAGGAGCAAAATAATATTATCGTTCTGTTTTATTTATTCAGTTATTTCAAAATAATTTTTTCAATTCCTAGGTATTGGGAAAACTTAAGATGATTCACTGTTATTTAATTTTCTTATATAAAGCCCCTTAAACTGTCTTTTCTTGTATGTGCTGCGTAGCTGGTGCCCCCCCCCCCCTCGGGATGAAGGGGGAAGTAAGGAGAGTTCCCATGTGCTCCCATAGGTCTTTCTGATGTTCTCTTTTCCTTTCCCTTATACATTTTTGGGAAATGACATCTTACTACTTCTTGTTAATATTGTATTTAAAATATTAGTAATGCAAAAAAGAACACCTCCTATTACTTTTGTCCACAGATGATGTAAAACCCCAAAAAATTTGGTGTGACTGGTGTCACTCAGCACACAACTTTCTCTTATCTTACCTTCGGTAATTGAAAGTTGTTCTTTGCTTGTAACACACACACAGACAGACGATTTTGAGAGGCCCACTTTTTTGGAATCAGTGGACCTCAAAATATGAATTTCTCGACATCGAATTTTTGACATGAATGCAATACTTTCTCTCTATACCGGTATATCAACATATATAGGCAAGAGAAAGTAAAAATGTGCCTTGCCTAGTTGGTTGTAAATTATATAAAAGCTAGAAAATATTTTCACTTAAATTTTATAATTATTGACATAAATTCTCGCTTTTATATAACTCAGATAACTACGTAAGGAGCATTTTTTTATGTCACATAGTCACTGGGCAAAAGTAATGCGAGGCGCACTTTTTTCTGAATTATTGATTCATTACAACAATGGAACCCTCTGGCGAGACGAATATTCTCCTAACACATTGCAATTTTTGAATTTTGGTAAAAAAAATTAATTAGTTTAATTTATAAAATTAATATAGGTGACTTATATTCGGTTTCTCTTAATTATTTCTAAAAAAAAAAAAATGAGCAAAAAAGTTTTTTTTAGAAAATTAAAATAATTTAATATGTTCAAATAGTATAAAACAAAAACAAAGCTTTAAAAATTTTAAATAAAATCACAATTTTAATAAAATTAAAATTTTAAAAAAATTTGCTAGTGATTTTATCAAAATTTTTTTTAGGCTATATTTATACTATTTGAAGGAAATACATATTTTTAATTTTCTTCTTTTAATTCAATATAAAATGTTTTTAGAAATTCGAAATACAATAGGGTCTATATAAAATATTTTGGAAAAAAATGAATTTCTTATTCTTTTAATTTTTTTTTAATTTAAAAGATTTTATTTTCAAAAGTAAAAGTGTATCATTTTTAAAAATAAATGAAATAAAAGAAGACATATTGCCCCTCTCTGCCCCCTCCTATAGGATGCCAGGGGGGGGCAAGGGTACATTGCCAATGTACTCTTGCGGGGGGCAATATGTCTGCCCCCCCCAGTTCCGGCGCCTATGAGTATGAGGTTAAGTTCATAAATAATTTTTTAAAACATTATAAATGATAATATATTTTCTGTACCCTGCATTATTATTTTAAAAACTAGCTAGATATTTTTTAAAAAAATATATGCTTCAATCAAAGATAAAAATTTCTTTACCGTAGCTTTCAATTTTTCATCTAATTCCTCCATTTTTTCATCCGAGTCATTATTTTTTGATTCCTAAAAATGGTACAAATATTTTATTAATTATTAAAGGTTTAAAAACCATTTCATTTTTTTTTTTTTTAGTTTTAATTTAAAATGAATTCTTTATTCAATAAATTTTATTGTGAACATCAGGCTTTTCGTACCTCCGTCGCTTGAAAGGGGATGCGCTAATTCTTTGGTCCGTGTACTCTTGCACCCCTATCTTTTTCGACTGTTTGATTTAGTAAATATTAATTACCCTTATACTAACAAACGAGCCAAAATAAATACAATTTTGACTATTTATTAGATGATCTATTTTATTTTAAAATTTTAAAAAGAACATATTTCCAATTTATATATATTTTGGAAAGGATATAAGTTGGAAAAAGGTCTTCTTGATTTAATTCAGAAAGAAAAACACTTGATAATAATTTGAAAATAATCATATTAGAGACATATAATTATAAAATAAAAATCTTGTTTTTTTTTTCAAGTAACATAAAGAAAACATTTTTTGTTAAATGAACAAACCTTTTCTCCAGTACCTGGGCCGTGCCAAGAAATTTGGCAGCCTGTGTGAAATTATTAATTGGCTTCAATTAATAAATCAAACAATTTGAAATTTACTAGCCATATTTGTATTGTAACTTTAAAAAAAAGTTTTATCAGTAAAAATACATAACTATCACAATATATGTAAAGAATGTAATAGAATACAAAGAAATAAATGAACTTAAATACAACAAAAAATTTAATATCTAATTAGATAACGATAATTTAATATTTAAAAAAATCAAGTATTAATAGGAAAACAAAACCATTTTACATAAAATAAGTTTGGGGTGGTTTTTTACTTTTTGAAATAAAATTCAGATATAAAATCGTGTAAATCAATTTTAAGATCTCTTGCTATAATTTTGATAAATTATTTGTTATTTTATTGATCTGAAGGCATTCTATAGCGTTTGCTAGCATGATAATTTCAAACGGCCCAACAAGCGCCATAAAATTTCATCTTTAAACAGTTTTTGATTATCTTTCAATTGAAAAAGGAACGTTCGCCCGATGCTGACAAAGTTAATTTGATTCTAAACAGGGGCGCCGGAACGAATTTGAGTCAGGGGGGGGGGGCAACTCCCTTAAAAAAAAATACAAATATTTATTTCCTTCAAATAGTATAAAACAAATCTACTATATAGCCTAAAAAAACATTGATGAAATCACTAGGAAATTTTAAAAATTTAAATTCAATAAAATAAAAAGTTTTTGAAAAAAATTTAAATTTAATAAAATAAAAGTTTTTGAAAAAAATTTTAATTTAATAAAATAAAATGTTTTTGATGAAATCACTAGCAAATTTTAAAAAATTTTAATTTAATAAAATTAAAATTAGAAGGGATAAAGTCTCAAGTTTTCATGTTATCTAAATTTTATTATTTTAATTCCATATAAAATGTTTTTAGAAATTAGAAATATACTAGGGCTTATATAAAATATCAGTAGAGTTTAGACCAAGCCTTATTTATAAACACTCCTTTACACGTCTAATTTTAATTCCCCCCCCCCCCCAAAATTTTGGAAAAATATGAATTTCTTACTCTTTTTTTAATTTAAAAGAATTTTTTTTTTTTTAATTGTATCATTTTTAAAAACAAATGAAATAAAAGAAGACATATTGCCCCCCCCTGACTTCTCCTATAGGTTGCCAGGGGGCCCTCCCTCCCCCCCTCCCAGTTCCGGCGCCGATGATTCTAAATGTAACAAATAAATTAAGAAATGTGTCTAGAAGATAATATATTGGAATCAATATTTTCTGGTTTTTAAATGTATATGTTTTTTGCCATTCAGTCTAGCCACCCCTCACTTTGGCCGCCCGTGTGCGATCCACCCCTTGCACATTTAACAGCCACGACTCAGTGGTCCAAAAGTGTCGTTTTAGAAGAATAAGATAATAATGCACTAAAATAGATTAAAATCGTCATTTTCATGCAAAACAAATGAACCTCATTTACACACCCAGCATTAGATACATCCTTGCTGCAATACAAAGATTAAACAGTAAACCTATTGTTTGAAAAAAAGTATAATGTAATAAAAAAAGGGTTTAGAGACACATAACTAATATGTGAAGTGAAATCTTGCCTCTTCAAAAATTTCTTGCATCACATGGATGCATTTTAGGTTAGATCCAGGGCCGGATCTAGAGGGGGGCAGTGGGGGCATGTGCCCCGGGCGGCAGATATTAGGGGGCGGCAATTAAAAAAAGATTTACTAAAAAAAAGGTAAAATAATATGAATTTTGTATAGAAAATTTTAAGGAGGGGGCGGCAAATTAAATTTTCCACCCCCTAAAAAATCTCCTTGTTCCGGCCCTGGTTAGATCTATTAATTATAATTTAATTTCAATATATAATACGCACATCTATAAAAAAAAATATATCAATAAATAACACAAGAAAAAAACAACAAAATTCATTCAATACCAGAGCATAACAATAGTTAGCTCTACTTCTAAATACAAAAAAATAATTCGTTTTGATAACACCGCCTATTTAGACATTTATTAAAAACTCATAATTTCAATTAAACTACTGTATGATTTATTTTTATAAGATACAGTTTACGTAAATTTATGAGCTTTTAATAATAACAACTCCCAAAATAATGTTATATATTGACCCGACCCTCAGTGGGGCCGATCACCCAATTATCTGGCATAAATTATACTAAAAGGCGAAAGGGAGGGGAGATGGGTACCGAATATTTTAAAAATAAATTCTTGTTTTGTTTTTAATAAATTCAAATAAAAATTGACTGTGATTTGAAATACGAAGAGGAAAATTGAAAATTGAAAATTGTGTCAAAATAGCATTTATTAGATACATTTTAAAGCATTCAAATGCGCACTTGTTAAAATTCGGTCAAAAAAAAAAAAAAAAAAAAAAAAAAGTTTAAAATTGTCATTTTTTTTTTTCATTCTCTAAAAAATAATCAAATTGGGTCAAGTAGATATTGGCAATTTTCTCATCACAATACATGATGAACTTTTCCTGGGAGATGATTGCAAAATAGCGACAGAATGTCATATTCAGATGCAAATTAGAACAATTTCTATTCATTTTCACAAAATTAAAAAAAAAAATTTTTTCTCTAAACTCGAGGAGAAGGAACGGGTGGGGGGACGGGGGGGGGGACGAGTTTCATTAATAAATTATGTTTTTTAAACTTACTACTATAAAACTAGTTTGATAGAGTGTACATTGTCACACATGTACAACAATGACACAAAACCAAAACGTTATTTTTAAATTGAGGAACTAAGAGACATGGGAGATGTTATAATGTTAAAAAATAAATTAAGCAATTGTTATAATGTTTGGTATTTATATTGTATATTTAACATATACTTCAACTAGGTACTTTGTTTATATTATAAATGTAGTTACATTTAATTATTAAAAACTATCTAAAGTTAATAGCAACCCTGAGACACATAAGTTATATGAGGACAAAATATGAAAGTTTCCAACCCCGGGCTTCTTCAGGAACCTGTTAAGATTAAATTAATTTACAAATATTTTTCCTCACTACCAACATTTCAAAATTAGGAATTAAGAATTTATTTTTTTATCATATGTATGTAGAGTAGCACAACCAGGAGGGAGTGATTTTTTTAAAAGATCCAGGTCTACAACTTTTTGAGCCCTTGGTCAAGGATTACCCCTGCCGTTCCGCTTTAAAACATAATTAAAAATGTTTTAAAATACTGGTTTTATATTTAGTTAATTTTATGTTTGTTTTTGTCTTTTATTTGTTGGGCAAATTGTCTGCATTTATTTGTCTACGCAATTGTTTACGCGTAGTCAATGTATGTAGAAAAATGAGCAAATTCATGTTGTGAAATTTTATTTATTCAAACATAAGTTTAGTAAAATATTTAGATACAGTGAAAAAGATTTTATCTGCAGCAGCACAAAGGATTGAAAAATGACAGATGATTCATTTGAAATGAGGTTATTCTTTACCAGCATTGGAACATTTGTCTACTTTGTTTACAGTGTCTTGGTCTACTTTGTTTACATTGTCTACGTGTTTGTCTACGTCAAGAGGTAGAAAATGAAATATGCGTAATTTGCCCAACACTATTTATGAATGATAGTATTTCTTATATTATAATAATTTCTTTACGAAAAAATAATTAATTTTTTGTTTTTATTTAAATAAAACTCTTTTTATTTATTTTTTCTAATATAGGTAGGATATATTAAAAATATAATGTATTAATATTTTCTAATAAAAAGACCGGCTTCTCTTTTTTCTAATTAATATATCAGTTTCTATTTTTTATTTCTCCTGGAGTGGGGTTAAATCCAAAATCCCCCCCCCCTCCCTAGTTGCGCCACTGTGTATGTAGCTGAGGTCCTTTTATTCCAGAAAATAAAAACCCCTGTAAATTGGGATTTTTTCAAAATTATTAGGAATACAAGGTCAAATTTTAGCATTAAAGGCCTTGATCATATTTTTATTTTGCTAATATGTTATCATGCGATTTATTATCATTTTATAAATTCTTTAAAGAACTTGGAAAAAAAACTGAAAACAAATTTTAAGGAGAGATATATTGATTCATTCAAAGCCAACAGGATTCATTCTCTTTTTAAGAATTAAATTTAAATTTTCAATGACCTTTTTATTCTTAGCAGTTACATTTGAATAAAAAGAGCAAGAGTTTGGCGAAAAATATTTTTTATTACATTTTTGGAACGAGGTTCCTTTACGCGGCTTACAGTAGGGTGAATTGGCAGTAATCGTCACGTAACACCTCCCTGTGTAACAAAAAAGCGTTACAGCGCTCGAGCCCTGGCGGAGAAAGGCGAGGCTAGCCGAAGCTTGGCGAGGCCACGCCTATCCCGCCCTTTTTAAATAATATTCATATTAAATTATATTCGGAGTTCGGAGTTGAAGAAAAGACGTGAGGAACTTTGCGAGGGTCCCACGATCCCACACGTTTGCGTTTTTTTAGCTCAAGCTTTTGAAATAATTAGGAGAAACTTGAAATTGTTTCAATCAAAATAAGAGCCATGGAACTTGAATTTCGTTTGGCAAAATTTATCATCTTAAAGTAACTTGATGAAAAATTTCAATAATTAAAAAAAAATTTTTGGCCTTTTTTTTTAAAGGAAAATCCTTTCTCTAACTTGGGGGGAGAGAAAACTTACCCCTTCTTAGCTACGTTTTGGTAATTAGACCATAACTTATTGTTGTTTTATGATTAACTAAATTTTGTTTGAAATAGTAAAAATTGACGAATGAAAATCAAACTATTACTGCCCATTAATTAAAATACAAAATTGATTGTTATTCTTTATTAGTAGCCTCATGGCAAACAAGAGCGTGAATTGGATAGGTGCATTGAGGTCTAATGCTATTCGGTGTACAAATCAGACGACAGACCCCTGAGATATATTACTCCAATGACACTGGCCACACATACATGTCCATCCTGTCTCTGCTATGTGAACACTGTGCCAATATGTCTCAGGGCTTGCGTTGCCAAAGTGACTCATCACGCCTCTCATCGTGCTCACCGGGTCTAATGAGATCAGTGCTCTCCGGTCAAGTTTGAAAGTGAGAGCTCTGAATGCAGTAATCTCGTAAGAAATAATGCACCGATTTAGCGAATAAATGACCACCACTCATCTCTAATAAATTCTATTTCAATTTTTTTTTTTGTTTTTGCCAGGTTTTTGGGCAATCAGCACCACTCTAAGCTCACTCTTTTTTTTTATAAAAACTTCCAAAAAAAAAAGCTTATAATTTTGCATTTTTTCTTAAACTTATATCATTCAAAAATGCTTTAAGATATAAATGAAAAAATACCTGTTTGAGACCATCGGAAGGGAAATTCAAAAGCCCAGGGTTCGACCTCCTGAGTGGCAAGAATATTTATATTATTTATGCGTCTAGGCAATGATTTCATTAAACAATCTGTCTATGCATAAAATATTTATTTGATGGTTCACAAACATCGTTGTTTTATAATTTTTTTTAAATGAAATTTTTTTAGTTGATCTCCGGATATATGGTCTATTGAATTAAATTATTTTATTTTTTCAAAAGAAGGATGTTTGGTTGTTTATACAAGACGTAGCATTTCATTATTCGTCAATAATAACTATTATTACAGAAAATATTTGTCTTATTATTTTATTGATCTTTTAAAAAATTGAGCAATAATTTCATTTTAAAAAACTTATGTAATATTAATCTAGCAATCTTCCCGATATATTGTTTTTGAATTTTGCCTACTAAGAGAATAAAATTTTCTGGGAGGTGGGTTTTTGTCAGGATCAAGCAACGAGCTGTAGAAAACCTCCATCTCTTTGTTAAGGGCTCGAGATGGAGCAACACCTTTAGTAACTTGTAGAACCACAGATTCCCTAGTCTGTAGACATCCTACTTTACATAAAACACAAAGGGTGATGAGAATTCCACCGCCAACCATGAGCGCGTACATAAGTACGTCCTCCATTACAGGGAGGATGTTTAGATATATTTGGAATCGGGTGTTGAGATCAGGAGGCAGCTCAGTCGTTCCCTGTCGAACAAAAAATGGACTTTCTTAAGAAGGGTATGAAACGTGAACTGAAATAAGCCTTAGTGATTATACAAATGCAGCAGGCCTACTTGTGATTTAATTTGATGTTACTTACAATTTCGGTCCAAAGCATCGGTAAAACCAAGTTGTTGAATTTGGAAAGCGAGAAAGTGGAGAGATCGCCTAAAAACATGTTGATCTGAAACCGATAGGCCACCTCCAGCGGAAGGCCCGCTTTCTGAGTGACCCAAAATATATATTAAAACCTTGGAAGTTTATTAAATATCTCATTCACAAAGAAACAGAATCAAGAAAGACTTTCTTTGAATTTTGCATTGCATTAATTAAGGTAAAATTATAGCCTCTTGGTCATGTACGGTGGTAAAGTTCTTGCCTATTGTCCTAGTGATCAAAGGCTCGAGATCCCGTCTTATGCACAAAAATTTGACTGCCAATCAAATGAAAAAAATATGGGTTGGGTCTAAATGGCCTCCGATGCCGAAAAAGTCCTTGAATAAATTTTAAAACTTCTTTTTTCACTATTTCATCAGGTGTTTGAGGTTTGAATTAGAAATTGAATGGAGAACAAGACAGCCTGATGATTGAAGAGTGAAGAGTGAAGGAAGATGGGAGAAAACTGAGATAAGAAATGTCAGCCTTAGCTAGCGTAATTCATAGTTTTCATTCAAGTACTCCCTAGATGTGAGCAGATTTTAGCAACATTGTATTTGCACACACTACTGAATGTGGTGTACGAGAAAAGTAAAGTTTCTTTTGTAAAAAAAAATATTAAAAAAGCAGTAAAAACTCACCGGTTCAATTTTGACGAAAGATTCATGTTTATTACGATCCGGAGCCATGCCAATGACATAATTTTGAAGTTCTGGATCACCGTCAAGAAAATGAGGATAGGATACTACAATCGGAAAACCTGCCATAGAACAAATATTTAAATAAATATCTCATTAATTCTTTAAGGGTTAGGTCTTATAGATAGTTTTATTCATTTTTCTTCAGTTAAAAAAATATTAGATAATTTGTGATAACTTACCGTAATAACAATCAGTAACATCTATGAGTCCTTCTGGTAGGCAAACTCCTTTCCTGCAAAAGCACTTGTTTCGGTCATCATTTGCTCCATTGTCTAACGAGTTGTTTATAAATTTATAATGATAAGCTTGGAGTCCATTAAAGACGCTTTCACCGGTCTTGATCTGTTTTTTGAACAAATAACATTTCGAGTTCATTAGACTTACTTTTATTTTTGTAATAATTTTTGTAATAATCTTAGAAAAAAGAAGGAGCTAAATTTTCAGCAAATTCATAATAAATATAAAGTAATAATTTCCAAATATTTCGGAGACCTAATGGCACTCCTTCTTCAGAGGATTTCAGGTGACTTTCGTGGTGAGGAGTGCCATTATGTCTCCGAAATATTTGGAAATTATCACCTTATATTTAATAAAAATTTGCTGAAAATTTAGTGTTTTCTTTTTTCTAAGTAAACCATCTTCTGCAACACTACTTAAGGATAATGTAATTCTTAATAGAAATGAATTGTTTTATGTAATTTTTTCATGTTTTTTTTTTATGTAATCTATTGATTTGTACAAATTTTCCTTTTTTAGGAGGGGGAGGGCTATTAAGAAATTGACCATTTGACAAATATATATTAATATTATGTCAGATATATTTTATTTTATTTAATAAGATAAAACACAGTTGTTATTTGTGCAAAATTTTATTTATGTCGATATTATAATTGAGGATCCCTATCAATCCGATTGAAATAAATAGCTGTGATTTTTTTGGCCTAATTTATTAAAATTATTCTCGTCGACGTTTCCGGAGCTTGATAAGAAATATCAACTTACATAGTAAGGCCACCGAATTATAAAGAACGTTTAATTATTAATAGAGATATATTTATTTGAATAAAATATTATTATTCAATGAATGTCTCGATTCAGATTCGGATTTGACAAGTCATAGGTATATTTATGTGAGTATGTTTATGGTTGGCCTGACGTCCCCTGACTCACGGAAATTGAGTCGCATCGATGATCTGGTGCAGAGTAAAGCACATGCCCTGGATAGGCTGGAGCAGGATCTCCATTCTCAAATGGGAGGCTCAAAAATTTCTTGGAAATCCATAATTTTCCTAATGGAAAGAAAGTATTGGGATTTATCTCAGCTAATTTTCCCTTTCTTTGACAGATCCTCATAGAAATCCAGTAAAACTTCGTTTTAACGCTTCCGGATATAACGATCTTTTTCTTTGCTCCCGGTCCAATTTGAATATTTTCCAATGAAATTTTATTTCCCTTTTAAAACGCTCTCAACAAATTTTTTTTAAAGACATTAAATTTATTTTTTAAGGTAGCAATTAGATGAAATTATGTCAAAATGAAAAAATATAAATAAAAAAATGTTGAATTAAAATAAATTTGTGCATACAAAGTTAAATTATTAAGCAAGTATAAAATCAAATTAAGGGGAAATAAACAATCTTTCAATATATACTAAAGAAAGCCTTATGCCAAATGCCGAGAGGAGACGTTTCATACAAATTTTATTCATCCATCTTCAGTACTTATTGGCTTATATCTATTTCTGGCACAAAGTTGTCAGTGCTCTTGTTGCACAAAAATCCATGCACACCTTTCCTGCTCCCGTACTTGCTCTTTCCCAACTTGTAGCATCAACAGCAACTTCTCTCCTGATTATATTTCTCTATCATGTTAAGGTCGCAAAAAAAGGATGACTATTTTAAGCCTGAGTTAATTGTATAAGGTTGCCATCAACAATGTGGATGGCACGGCCAGTATATGTACTATTTATTGCCCTGAGATGTTGCAATTGACTTTAAGTAGATGGTTGATAAGAAGGTTATTTGAAAATTGAAATTACCATGCCCATTGCTCTGCAGACGCTTTTACGGTAGAAAAGCACGGGAGAATCATTTTCAAGGAAACTTGGAAACTTGGAAGCATCACTGGAATTGGCGATGTTAGAACAGTGGTCACCATCCCAGTGTGGAAGCCGACTGTTACCGTTATACGTATCATAAAGACCAGCTAAATTAACATTGTTTTCACCAGTGTAGACTGTAGCGCGGTCCCCATCGAAGTCGTACATCTGTAGAGGAAAATTTTCTAGCTTAATCAAATGAATATATGGCGTATCATATAATTCGCTAATAAAACAATAGATAGGCAATTGCTACTAGGAATATATTTGGTGTTAGTTACATTGGCAAGCAAAACAGGGTCTTTTAGTTTGAGTCGTAAATCATTTTAACATGAAAAACGTATTTAAGAATGATAATTAAAACAAAATTTTATAATTACTAATGTAATTAAAATAACAAATTGAAAATGGTTAAAAGATCAAATTAATTCCTTTTTTATAGGTATACTAGCCTCAAGACTCGCCTTCGGCCAGCTCGCCATTAGCGGGCAAATTCTTACCCTGGGGTTCTTGTTCTCCTGAACTTCTCAAAGGGCGCAGCAACTAAAATACTTCATTTTTGGTCAATCAAATTAAAAAAAAAAAAAACTCAAATTCGTCTAGAGGTATTTTGATAAATTTTATTTTAAAGAAATTTTAGAGAAAACCCCAATTTGATATGACATATCTGTTAAAAGTAAAAAAAACATGGGGCTTAGAGGCCTAAATTCAAAAAACTTTGAAACCCGCTCTGAGATATTTGCTCAAGAAGAATTAAAAATAATTATGTTGGTATTTAAGGAAATTGAAAAATCCAAAATTTTCCTAAAATGTGGGGCTTAGGGTTATAAACAAATGTGAACGTGACTCGAGATATTTGATCAACAAATATTTGTGTGAAATAACCAAATGGATTTCTCATCTCGCTTAAAAGCAATTAAGAAGTTTAAAAATGAAAAATTTTCCTCAAAATCGTGAGTCATGATCCGAATTTCGAAAAACCTATTTGGCTAATAAATATTTACCTAAGCAAACTTTGAGCGAAAAATGCAAATTAATATCTCATTTAAAAAAATTTAAAATAAATGGAAATTAATTCTGTTTATATTGGAATTTGTCCAAAAAAAAAAAGAGATCAAGAAATAACTTACCCTATCAATGAGACCGAGTTTTTCGAAGAAGAGCCAGGAATTCATGAAACTGTTACCAATGTTGAGTAATTTGCTCTCGTAGTCAAACATGAATTCACGAGCTGTAACTCTGATGAGCGGTAAGGACGAAGTTCTGCTGAAGAGCATTCTTAAGGCCATCCGGGTCAAGTAGGGCTTATTACGCCATACATGAGCGATGCTCTGCACAAATATGAATACCTTGTTATGTGAAAGGCCGTGGAAAACTCCACGAACATGTTCTCAAGGATAAGGAACTACTACACTTTTTATTAAACTCAATACTTAAATAATGTGGGATTCTAAAAATATACTTGCATCTCTTAAAGCTTGAATTATCTATCTCTCTATCTATATACAGTATATAAAGTTATATATAAAGAAGAAAAGTATGTATATACTATATGTACCCTAAATTGCTTCTAATTGGCCGTGTCAGAGAGAGACAATTTTTGTGGGTTATTTGAAATTTAAAACACTTTCAAACATTTTATTATGCGATAAAATTTAAATAAATAAAAATTGGAAATTAGGTTTTTTATTTTTACTGTGCAAAAATATTTACATTTAACAATTTATTTCACTAATTTTCTAAAAATTTATAATCGTGATACTAAAATAATTTGAGAGAGAAAATAAATTTCTTTCCTATCTCTTAAGGTGCGCGTCTCGAAAAGCCGTTAGAAGACGATTCACTACCGAGTTACTCGAGGCGGCAAGAGATGGCGTTAGTTTTCCCATAGGAATACAAGGAATTTATTCCATTTAATTTTAAAGATTCCAGCTAATTAATAAAGGGTGAAAAATTAATTATTTTTTAACACAATGATTACTAATTTAATTATCTATAAGATATAGAGCGAGTTTTTTAAAAATATCTTTTATTTAATGCAATTAATCTAAAAAAAAATTTATTTTTTCGAAAATCAAAAAAACGACTTCTATAAGTTGTAGATATTTTAAATAGCTTTAATTAAAAAAAATTTGAGGTCGATAGCTTCAAAATTGTGGCCGCAATCTCCCAAAATTAGCACCCCGAGACGCGCACCTTAACAGAGACCCCCAAACTCCAATTACAGTACAGATAGACAAGGCAATGTTTGGAAATTTTCACGTCAAGTTGGATTTGAACCCGAGTTGTATAGTAAATCTAGATTCGCTAAATAAAATTAATTTTTACTTTCTCCAATCAATATATGTAATACTAGTCGCAAAGCGACAAGTTTATTGCCAGTTTAGGGTATTTCTTGTTGCATTGCAGTAGTTGGGACAGCTAAAGGATCTATTTATGACTGACCACAGGGTCTGCCTGGAGGTGAGCATGTATCATAAAGCTACTAAAAGGAAAATAAAGATTTATGTTCGGAATTTGATTATAATTAATTTACCAAAATATTTAAGAGATTCAAATTATTACTAAATTACTCGCCGTTTCAAATATTATCAAATCAAATAGAAAATTTAAAATTGTGGACTTCTATAGATATAGATATATTAATAGTATAACAAAAGTATTGTGATAGTAACAAATTGAGTGACGAATTTCAATGAAAAGATCTTCTGAGTCTAGAAAAATGAATGAACAAAATATTTTCCATTTGGACAATTGAAGACATTTTCAGTCAAGGGCGGATACACAAAAGAGGGTAGGGGGGGGGGTAATTACACCCCCCAGAATTGATAAAAATATTTTTCTTGGAAATTAAATTTTATTTTGATTTTTTTATATATTTTTTTACTTTCTCTTGCCTATATATGTAAAATTGTGATTGTATCAAAAATTTGATGTCGGGGATGTTGATGGAAATAGGTCTGCTCATGATGGTCCCTGATTTAAAAAAAATTGGGTGCCTCAAAATCGGGGTGTGTTTATTTCGACACAAAAAATCTGGTAAACAAGTACAGAATGCAACTTTAAATTACGGAAAGTAAGAGAAAGTTGTGTGCTGTGCGAGCAGTTACACCAGATTACCTTTGATTTCTCCCCCCTCCCCCCGTCCCCCGATCCTCTGGATCCGCCCTTGCCAGGACTAGGAATGAATGTCAACAATTTTACTGGACCGGGTCAAGGCAGTCAAAAAATTTGAGAATGTAGGAATATATATTAATTATTTAATTACATTTTAATATATTTATTTTCTCTTGTTCGTATGAAACCTAGGAATCTGAGAGAATAATAATTAATTTCCTTGATTCTCAAATACTTAGACTGCCTTGACCTGGTCCAGCAAAGTCTCTTATTAAGTATATCAAGGAGAAGGTAATACTCAAATTATATATATTTAAATGCGATAAAAAATAAAAAATCTAATACATCCGGATGCTGAAACTATCCTCTGGCGTGGTGGGAAATTCAAGTATTTCTCAAATTTTATTAAAGTTTAAACTGTTTTCTTTTATTATTTGGTCATTAATACAGTATTATCACGAGAATGCTATGAATTCAAAAAAAAAAAAAAATCCATTAGATAAAGGGGAAGAAAATACCGTGTGAGTTGGTTTGTAATTATTTTTCATTTAAATATATTCAGAGGACTCTAAATCTCAAATTTTATTAAAATAGAATAAATAAAAATTTAGAGGGTATGGGACGGTTTGAAAGTCTTTTTATTTAAAGGTAGTGGTCTCAAATTTTATTAAAATTCAATAAAAAACAAAGACTCATAAGTTGATTATGTCAAAGGCTGTATTTCTTTTTCGACGTTGTTATTGTATTTTAAAGTATCTTGTAAAGACATGAAAAATACATCTAAATTAAGATTAGATCTATAAACTAAATACGAAAGTTTTTTTATATAATAAAAATTAATTAAAGTTTTTGCTGCTTAAAATTTAATTTCTAATTTCAAAAACTATTAGGGTTGCAAGAAAATAGTTCTACAAATAGCTAACGTTTCTCTACTTAACGATGCTTAAATTTACTGGTCTTTAAATTATAGCCGGTTGAAAATGCTTAACTTAACGATCAGTTACCCAAAGAAATTGTAAAATACAAAACGACTGGGACAAGAAAGCCTGCAAGTAAGTAGTTTAGTTTAGTATATCATCATGAGATACCCCCAAGCATAATGAAATAATATTAATAAAAGGCATTAATTTAATTAGGATTACTTTAATTTTCAATATGTATCAAGCGATATAATTAATTATTATAGATACATATCTGACAAAATGAGGTTATGTTATAACTTATAAATGTCAATTTTTTATATAGTTGGCCAGTTGCCGCAAGGGCGTATTGTATGATTTATAATTTCATATATGTTTTAGAATTTGATCCTAATTTCACTTGCTTTTCCATTTTTCCAATTGATTATTTTTATTTTATATTACTATTTTAATAAAAAAATATTTTAGATGAATATCTAACAGTTATAGCTTAATAATTAATAATACCGCTTAATTCGTATTGAAATTAAAGGAATCACAATTAAATTAATGCATTTTTATCCTTGGCTGTCTCTCATGATGATATAGACAGTAAATGAATTCAAAAAAATTAAACAACTAAAGTTAAAGATTCTTTATAGTTTAGAGGAAATTTTCACCTTTAGTTTTTTAGCGACCCATTGACTTTAAATAACGTCCATGCAATTTAACGGAAGCTTTAAAGTAATGACTGATTGAATGAATTGTATTTATTTGCCCTGAGACGATTTGCCTCACTGGAGCATTAAAAATTACATAAATTTTACATATTTAGAAACAGAAAAAAATAAAATACATTTTACAGGACGTTTAAAAGACGAAGAGCATTTAACGGATCTCTAAACACGTTCTTGTAACCCACCGTTAGAGTAGATAATCAGAATTTGAATTACCTTTACAAGATATTGAACTAACCATCGAAGAAAACCGATTTATATTATTTTGGATGTTATATAATGTTACTTAGTAAACAGTAGTCAGGAGCTGGGACACTCGCCCCAGGCACTTCAAGATCTTGCCACCGAGTGGATCCAAAAAAGAGCCCAGACACGCGAATTTATATTAAGTTATATTCGTTCGATAGGTTAGTTAAAAAAATTGATTGATATTAGCATGGGCGAAACTAGGGAGGTCCCTCAGAAGGCACCATGAAAAATTGAATCAATATGGGTCTTCCAGGTACCCCGGGGCCCATGGAGAGCTTTGTTTGAAAAAAGATGGAATTTTTTCAATCAACTCTCAAATAGATTGTAAATAAGCCAGTCAGTATTTTACAATTTGAATTAGATATTTTTTTTAAATACAAATATTAATTGTCTGTTATTATAAAATTAATTTGTTAATTAATGTTATAATGAAGAGATCATTAACAACTTTCTCTTACAAAAATGTAATTATGCAATTGGACAGTCATGGTAATTAGCCCGGTCAAAAATATGAAAATTAACGAAAACGTGTACTGATGTTTCTTTCCAGTCTCCTGTCTTCGAAATAATAAACATTTCATGGCTCTGCTCCAAATAAAAAAAAATCACATTCCATCGGGTTTTTTTTTTTTTTCAAGTTTATATTATTTATTCGAATACTTAATTAATATTAAAATTTATTTCACACATTTTATCCTTAACATCAAACAATACTTTCCCTCTGTATATTACATATATAGAGAAGAGAAAGTAAAAATCACTGTATAAAGAGAGCTCAATTTTTAAGAACGAATCTTTACCAAAATTTTCTAAAAAAAAATTTATAGATTTATATTTTATAGGGTAATAATTAGAAAAAATATGATGTGACTGGTTGCACAACGCACAACTTTCACAAGGCAAGAGAAAGTTGTGTACTGTGCTTATTACAGCAGATTTTTCTTGTCAAGATATACCATTATTTAGTTTCCCATAGCACCTTAGTTAATTTGACCATTTGCATTTCAAAAAAGTAAAAAAATAAATTGACTAAAAAAATTTCAAACTTGCGTTTTCAATGTAGACTGCTTGAAATAAACTATAGTTATTTTTAAAAATTTTAATCTCATATTTGTATATTTTATACACAATAGAGAATTCTAAATAAATACAAAACTTCATAAGAATTGGAAAAAAATTTTTAAATGTGTAAAAAGTCCCCCTTTTGAATCGAAATTAACATGCATTCCCCATGGGGATTTAACATTTCCTCTATGGAAGGAAGAGCCGGAAAATGAATTTGAAAAATCTGAAATACAAAGTGTACTTCAAACAATTTCCACGAAAGATTTTACTGATATACTTTTTAAAGAGCATCTAAAAAAATAGTTGATTTATATGAATTTTAATCTAAAGAGAAAAAGATTTATATTCTGTTACCATGGCAACCATTTCTCCTATCTTTCCTATGAAGTACAAGAGTAAAGTGTGCTTCAAAAGATTTCAAGGGCGAAATGAAAATAAACATTTTAAAGAGCATGTAAAAAATAATTGATTTTTGAATTTTCATCAAAATCGCTTTAAGCTTTAAGAAAAACGAAAAAAAAGAACTGAAAAAATACATCAGTAAAGTACTAGTACCTTTTGGCCGATTTTGTTTAAAAGGTCATTTTCACGACTTAGGTGGGTGTATTAAAATTTCAATCCGGTAGCTCAATTCCTTCAAGCTAAAAATCGTTACACACACAAGCACAGACCAATTTGGGGGACCCACTTTTTTGGACTCAGGGGACCTCAAAACATGTATATCCATCAAAATCTCGACATCGAATTTTTGACATGATCTCAATAGTTTTTCTCTCTCTATATTTCATATTTAAGTAAGAGAAAGTAAGTAAACTTAGAATCACAAAGTAGTGTTCTCGCTTCCTTTCCAAGTTTTTAAATTATATTCACTACAAATTACAAATTAATTTCAATAAATTGGGTTCAAATGCCGAAATAATCAAGTAACTGTATTATGAGGGTCAGATGTATTTATTATTGAATTTCCACCACCTAACTCGATTAAATATTTTTTGAGAACTCACCAGCATGGCGATGTTAGGCATGACGAATATGTCCTGTTCCGTACCGTTGCTGAGATCTGGTTCCCAGATCAAAGGATTCAGAGGAACCGTCGAAAGAGTTCCATTCGGATGGAATGTCACGTTTGCGTGCTCCATGTATTCTCTACATACAAATGTATAAAATTAATAATACAAAAATCGTGTTGTGTTTGTTTATCTAGTCGATTATTACTAACTTCTTTCTACAAGCCAGAACTGGGCATTAATATTTAAGGAATGCATTTCCAATTATGACCTTTTTGCCAATTACTGGGGTTGATAACTTTTGTATATGCGGGACTCGAACCCGAATTGTGTTGAAGCTTCAGATTCCACAGGCTATCCGTTTAATTTAATCAAAGCCTCGTTAAAAGGCTGAGCATATTTAAATTACATCGGTTTTGTACTTCGAATACATAATGTCAAAGCATATTTAAAATACTTCATTGATTTCAACTTTTTTTTAACCCAGAACAAAAGAAACATTTTATTTAATATCCATTTACAAATCCAAATCCTTTTGAATCTATATACAATTATTCATCTACTTGGAAGCATTTCTTTCAGTCCCCTGCTCCTAAGGAATATGCAACTTTTCGATAAGATATAATTGAAGGACTGGCTCTAGCTCTAATTAATAAACAAGGGCTGCCCTGCCTTTTCTTAATTTCACCTATTTACAGTATTTACAAAGAGCCACAAAGTGATCTCTTTAATTGTAAAATATATTTCATATATAGGGTAAGAAAAAGTAAAATATATTTTTAATCATCTTACAAGCGGAGTGTACGGCCTTCCCCTCACCGATTTGAACGAAAACTTTTTTGTGTAGTACGCTTCTCAAGGGTTCGTCTAAAAAAAAATGTTAAAGATATGCCAGCATGTCTTAAGCCGTTGCGAAGAATCATATTTCTAATACCATTTTTCTTTGGTTTTATGATCAATATCATCCTGCTTCTTGCACAGGCACTACAGATTATAATTATTAATATTACAATTTTTTAATATGTAACGTTTGTTGTAAGAATAAAAAATGCATGCTATTCATATTACTTTGATTTATTTTTGCTCTTTATATATTATGACCTTTATGTATTATTTATAATTAATGCTAGTATGTAGAGAAGGTAGTGTAGTAGAAGAACACTACCAAGTTAATCACCAAGGCTTTTAGAAATATTTCTTCCCAACGGCTTAAGACAGCTGGAAAATCTTCAACATTTTTTTTTTTAGACGAGCCCTTGAGAAGCGCATTCTCTCGCTTTAACAGAATTGGTTTTTCATTCCACTTCTTAGAAATTATTTTTTTAAAGAATAATAAGGCTAGATAGAAGAATATATTTTCTATATCATTCAACTCTCTCATTTGAAACATTGCAAATACAGTATTCTCCTCAAATCGCGAAAGAGTTCCTTCAAAAGTATTATTTAATTTTAAACTGGTAACCGTTGGCTCGAGTTGAAACATTATGCTTTAATAGTAGAATTAAATTCAAGTATGATACACAAGTTTTTTTTTGTTTCAATGATTTATTTATTTAACATTAACACTTTATACCTATTTCGACACCATATGTGTCATCATCGGAAGTGAATTACATACTGTATACTATTATACTATACTATACAGTAAGTAATTCACAGTATGTAATTCCCTTCCGGTGATGACACATATGATGTCGAAATACGTAATGTTAAATAAATAAATCATTGAAACAAAAACCTTGTGTATCATACTTGAATTTAATTCTCCTTCAAAAGTATCTCAAATTTCCTGCCAAAATCTTAAAAATATTTTTTACAGGTCAGAAACATTACAAAAAAAAAAAAACCTTCAAGTAACTATTTTCAAAAAACTTTGAATAAACAATAAAATAATTCAAAGAAACAAGTTCCAGTTAAGGGGTCCGAATTATTGTTCTAATTGCAAATACAGTCAAGCAAAATATCGAGTCCAAAATAGTTTATTTAATTGGCGGTTGGAAAATTCAAACTTCTTTTTTCGTCTTTGTTAACTCATGATTATAAATATAATCTGTTAATTAATAGGCCATTACATAAAAGTTATTACAAGACCTATAACCCTTTCAACTCTCAACTCAACAAATTAATAAAATAATCAACGATAATATTATGAAGATGTAATTGTTAAAAATTACTCATAACAAAAGAATTTGCAAATACTATCGAGGCAATAAATTTATTTACACATTTCGACTATCATCATCAAGAAACACATAGGAAAAAAAACATCAAACTTCAATTAAAATTTGCATTGCAAATATTTTATATTGGAACATCCACTGTTTATGTTAATATATTTATTGAGATACTTTCATGTCTTTTCAAGAATTTAACTCAGTAAATCGAATATTATTTTGAGTTGTGGTGTCGTGGTCCCCTCCAATAGGCAAAATCAGACACTAATTTTGAATCTCGTTTGTCAAGGTCAAGAAAAATCAATAAATTGATTTTAGGTTTTTTGGGCTAGTTCAATGAGTTGTAATTAAAGTGATTTAACTACTGTGTGCTGTTTCCTGCTTTCACATTCTATCATATTTAATTACCTATCACCTGAGGCTGTATTTGACATACCATATAAAGTATACTATACAATTGTATTAAAAGAAACGAATGTTTTTCACGAATATCTTCAAATTAATTGGTAACAAAACATTTTATGCTCTCGACTGGAAGCACACACGCCCACTGCCTCTTTTAGAATTATTCACGAATTTTTGTATTTATTCAGAATCTCGTTAATTTAAACCTTATTATTTTGGATATTTTGAGCTCTAGTCTACTTATTATTTGTTGGCAGAGTTGGGCAAAATACTTTTAAAAAGTATCAAAATATTTAACTTAAAATAATGTATCTTGATACAAAATACAAAATAGTATTTTGAAAATACTTTTTCCAAATACAAAATACATTTTTTATTTAATTTTTTACGTAAATGTAAGAAAGTATAGAAATTTAAAATAAACTTTATTATTAATACAAAACACAGAATAAAACTACATAAACATTAAATACATGTGAATTAAATTTGAAAGCAGGTGGGGCTGTAGATGAAATTAATTAAAGAGAAGAGAATTTCAGCCAAATGTGAAGAGAGCTTTTATTTATATAAAACTCTATTCAGGACGTTTTACCATCATCAGCCTTCTGAGAAATCATAGGTCTTAAATGGACTATGTCATCATTGGCAATGATTAATTAATTAATTAAATAAATGTCTAGAGTTTTCTAAAATAATAATTTTTAATATAAATAAAAAACAGAAATTGATCGGCCGGTTTAATTTCTGTTTTTTATTTCTCCTGACTTACTCCATCCTTATATTCAATTAGGCATTTCCATTAAAAACGCAAGTTTTTCAAACATCTCATTATTTAAAATTTTATATTAATTATTTTAAAAAAGTATTTTGTATTTGGATGTATTTTCAAAATACTTTTTGAGGTTTAAAATGTATTTTCGATACAAGATACTTTCGGTAAATGTATCTTGATACAAAATATAGAATGTAACGAAAATACGTATTTCAAATACATGTATTTTCGTTACTGCCAATCTTTGTTTGTTGATATGAACCAAAACTTTATTTTTTTTTTCAACAGAATGGATCTTTTCTTATTTTGCTTGAAACCAATTCAATTAGATTTTTGAAATTTTTTTTTGTTATTCCGCGCATCCACGTAATTTAAGTAAATTCATTTAGGCAAATAAAATTTGTTCTGATTAAAATCGATTAATCAAATTCTTTTCAGATTTCCCTAGTCCTGAAGTGGCGGTCATTTTTCCCTCTCTCTTCCAAGTAGCCCAATTGAGGAAAAAGCTAGGTAATCAATAATAGGCAATTTTTTTTTTCTTTAAGTAATAAGAACTTTCAAACTTCGCGGGAGAAATATTATTACATTGAATTATTTAAACCTTTCGAAAACTTACCTATAGACATAAGGACCGATTTCATTAACTATCATTTTCTCGCCTTGAAGAAATTCATCAGGATTTGTGATGTTAAAAAGCCATACTTTAAGGAACAGTTTTGCTGGAGGTTTCCTCCATAATTCGAATGATTCTCCACCCTCCGAAAAAATCACTTTCTATAACAAAAAATATTAAATTAATAAAAAAATAAAAAAACAAAACAAGTTAAAAAATAAGAAGTCAATGGAACGCTTAAATTTATATATTATTATATAATTTCTTAAATAATGAAAACAATGACAAGGATAAGTATATTTTTTTATTATATATATAGGCCTATATACAATACATATACTAACTAGGTTTTACCCTCTGCTGACCTCTTGGTAGCAACAATATACTCGAATGACATGTTTGAACGTCATGACACCTTCACGGGCTTGTGGAAATCTTTCTGGACACTAAATGAAGTATTGTGTCGAGTACTACCGGACTCTTGCCGGCGAAAACTTCATTCTATGGTCTGGTATGGAATTTTTCCCTCAAAATCACGGTTAAATGAGAAAATATTGGATACAATTTATTTAGAAAATTTAACTTATCACGAATGTGTTTATTAAAGCTTTTGTGGTTTGTATTATTATTATTATTATTATTATGGGAGTTTTTAATTATAAACCACATTTTGTTATTAATTATTTATTAAAAATATAAATACTGTACAACGTTTTGATTGATTATTATGCAATCGTTTTCAATTACTGTACACGCGCTCCGACTCAAATGAACTAACCTCTAAGGAGCCGCTGAGTGTATTTTATATACAACTACTTCAGCGCCATCTAGGTTCATTCCAATGTAGCTTGAAGTTTGTGTCTAGCTTCATTAGAATGACTGTCGATGGCGCTGACGTCGTTGTATATAAAATGCACTAACGGTACCTTAGAGGTTAGTTGATTTGAGTCGGACCAAGTGTACATTACTTGAAAACGACTGCAGAATAAGCAGCCGAAACGTTTTACAGTATTTATATTTTTAATAAATAATTAATAACAAAATATGGTTTAACAAACTTAATTTTCTAAAAATTTCATGACTCTCGCTCTCTTTTAGTTTCTGAGATATTTTGGTACGAACAGAAGACACAAGATTGACAATATGTTGAATATAAAAGTTAAGTGAAACCCCACAATCAGTTAAACTCGATTTACTTAGTTGAGACTACATTTGTTATTAGTTTAATAGAAGCCGGATTCCTATGCAATTGCATATTTTATTTTCAAACATGTTCCACCTGGAAAACCAATTTTTTATCCGAACCATACCACCATAGCACTAGAGTTCAAATTCAATATGGTATATTTTGCATATTGGCTGGAGATCGCATAAAGTGGCATATTTGAAACATTTTACATATTTTTACATATTTCGGCAAAAATTTTTATTTTACTTTATTTCGGTCGAATTTTGGTTTCTAAAAGCAGTGACAAAGCCACGGGACGATGGGGGGGGGGGGGGTTCGATACCAAAGTCATGGGATGATACTTAAGAATTTGTTATTGTTTTTTATGTAAAAAAAAAAAAAAAAAATTATTTCTTTCCTCGCCTATACCAATACAATTTTACAGAAGCTAATTTTGAAATGATTTTAGTTGTGAATTATAATGCAAATTAAAAGTTAGTTTTCGAGAAATACTACTGTTTTTTTAATGTGTTTATTTTGTTAAATAATATTTAAATATTATTTTTAGTTTCTATGCGATAATAGGCTACCTTTTTGATTATGTACAGATTTTACTGTACTTATTATATTAAGGTGTTATTTATTTATTTTATTATATTATTACGTAGTTGTTATTGCGTGAGCAATTTTTTTTCTAAACATAAAGCACGATTAGTTTTACATCAGTAACAATGAGAAAGTATAAATCATGATTTACATTCAATTGGAAGATACTTGATAATTTTGTCATTTGTAATGCATATTTTAATACATTTTACTAATATTTAGGGGTTTTTTTACTGCATTAAAATCCATTCTCCAGTTATTAGAAAGTAGCTCTCCTTGGATTTTTTTTTTTTTTAGGAAAAAAATAAACTTGGATTATAAACATTAATCACTTACAAGTTAGATTTATTTTAATGTAAACGAATAATACAATATATTTAAAAGTATCAATAATATGATCACTATCATTTCAAACACATAGTTGAGTATGGAAGAGTATCATTCGATTCAAAGAGGTATTTAAAGGTGAGGGCTTGGGCGTAACTAGGGGGTTCCCGCTCCCTCTCTCCCCCAAGAAAAATTGAGATAATATGGGGTTTTCCAGGCCCCCGGAGGCTGGTCCCATCCCCCCCCTCCCTCAGCTAAATTCCCTAGCTACTCCCATTGATGATAGGGGGGGGGGGGAAATTAAATGGGACAATTTAATATTGATGCGCTTTTATATGACGCTCAACTGATATTAGAGGCGGTAGTGCCATGACCTGCTTAGATAAGAGAAATGCTTTGTCTGTCTGAGCATCTTTTAGTCAATTTTGAAAGCACTTCTCGATTTAATGGGCTAAATATCTAAAACAATTTTATATAAACTCAGTTTCGATTTACAGAGGTACTTCATTTTAAGTCTAAACCTATAGATGAATATCTCAAATTTAAATAAACCCTGTACCAAGTTTTCTATTGATCATTTTGAACACCTTTTGTAAGCTATGTAAAGTGATTTTAAAAATTCATACTTCTAAGGCCAGTGAAAGCTCTCAAAAATTTTTTTTTATCTATACTTATGCCGAAAAAAGTAAAGAGAAATAAAAAGTATTAGTATAAACTAAAAATAAATTAAGAATTCGGGAATTACTTCCCCTAGACTTTCTAGTATGCTCTACAAATGCATGGTTATCTTACACTAAAATTGTAGATCTGTGAAAGAATGTGGAGTACTAAGTTCTATAAATTAGGAAAGGTGGGTGCTTGTTTCTTGCCATGAGAAAAATAACTTTTTAGAGTGTTTTCTCCGAATATTTCGAAGGCATTTAATATCACTTCTTCATCAGCGGCTGTACAAAATTACAAAAATTAATAAAATAGTTAGAGTGAGTTTTTATACAAATTGAAATAATTAGAGTGAGTTTATACAAAATGAAATAATTTATTTATTTTTGTAATTTTGTACAGTCGCTTATGAAGAAGTGCCTTTGAAATATTCGGAGAAAACACTCTAAAAAGTCATCAATCTCATTGCCAAGAAGCAAGCAAACACCTTTCCTAAGTGTTGATCTGTATTAACTTTTAGAATAAATACGTCAACCGGAAGTAGTACTTAACTAAAAAGTTTTTTTAAAAATTATAAAAATGTATGTAAATGAATATATATGAATGAGAATATATATGAAATGTAAATGAATAATTTGTGTCATATTATAAAATACACTAATCACAACGAAGAAAAAAAACCTCCCAGGAATTCAGTTTTCGAAAAAACGTGTAAGAATAAAAAACTCTTTAAAATGAAGTAATTTATCATAATACCAGTGGTAAAGCCCGCCTTCTGCTCCCCCCCCCTGGACTCCCTTGCTCGGCTTGCTCGCCTTCGGGGATCAAATGCATCAAATTTATTCTTGCTGACTGTTTGGAAATTTTCAAATTTCCCGCTCCCGCTCCACATCCTGTAACTCTAGCCAATTAGCGTCCTGATCGGCACAGACGGAAGCTAGCTATTAGGGCTTTATATATCGTAATTATGACAAAAAATTATTAATTTCAAAATTTTTGAAAAAACCTAATAGGTAAAGTACTACTTCCTACTACCGCTGATACTTTTTCTACTTCGTATAAGAGAAAGTAAAAAAAAAAAAAAACACTTTTATTTAAATAATTATATAAGGGAGCAGGTGATCAAGTTATGCTATGTATTTTTTTTTTTTTTTTTTTTTGAATATCTTAAAATTTCTAGCGGAAAACCCCACAGTAGGCTATAAGAAATGATTATTAGATTTTAAAGCATATCTTCATAATATGTACAGCCAAAATTGTTAGAGTAGCTTATAAAATTATAATACTAATATATACTAAAGTAGTAAAGTGAACCCAAACAATGTTGGGGTTAAAATACATTAGTAAATTTCAAAGATCATCTCAAAAAAAATTTATATTATATATTTTATTTAAAATTGTTAGAGCAACAATCAAAAAAGTACATTAGTAAATGCTTTTATATTTAAGCAGTGATCCAACAATTCTAGGTGGTGGCTTTCAACAGGATGATATGTAATCGATTATCATTTTTTAAGAAACTAATTAGAGAACTGCAAACTTTTGGGGATTAATTGTTTTTCTTTTATGTTATATTTCATTGAGATTTATCCATTAAACTGTACATGAGATTTAATAGGACAGAATTAGATTGTTTTTACTGTATAAATAAGCAATTTTTAATAAATAGAAATGAAAAAGAAAATAATTGTTAATGTGGATTCTTGGAGAAGCGGTAAGCACGGAATGAAGCATTGAAAAAGCAAGCAAGCGAGCTGCGATACAAAAGAATGAAGTAGCAAGCCGCTTGAAGAAAGAGCCGTAACGCTGTTTTAGTTTTCAGCGCTCTTTTTAGTCACGGAATTTCATCAAACGGCATCAGCATCATACCATCGGTCTTCGGTCTTTTTGACCAAAAGTTGATTCACCCTTCTTGGTCAAGCTGTCCTATCTATGTACAGAGTCGTTCACTTTCTGGCCAGAGCACATCATCGACGATACAAACATCATACCATCGATCTTCGAACTGCTCGCCAACTGCTGTTTCACTCCTCGGCCGTTGAGTCTGGGATCCCAGAATTATTATGATAAGAATTGGGGCCCAATATTACATATTGTATACAGGGTACGTCACCAAAATTCGGTCAAATTTAAATTTTCTTCTCGCTAATGGCCTAAGATGTCGGGGCGCCCTAAATCATAATAAAATTTTCTCCATATTATGCTTCCAACAGAGGTAGTTGTAGCGAAAGACTAGTAAACAGTCTTAACATTAAAAGTATCGCGAATCATAAGACAAGTAAAATCCAAGAGCCTTGACTAGCTAGTCTTTGCAATAGGTACTTAGCAAAGAGAATAGTTTACCTAAGATTAGTAATGTGCGGCAAAAGACAGTTTCAGACAGTTCAACGAAGATTCCAGTATGCCGGAGAGGAAGAGCTATTCAAAAGAATGTACTGATAGTTGTTCAAAGGGTTTAATCGCTGATTTCGAGGTACTCAAAAAAATCGTTGCAAATATTGGCGTCGATTGTGATGGAAAGCGAACCAACAAAGTTAAAAATTCCTGAGGACCGCATTCGATACAAATTTATACATACTAAAGACCTACTACTAACTTTAAGGATCGCTATTGAAGCAACGTATGGACAGCGCTGCATTATATCATGAAGACGCTTCAGTTCAAGGAGACTATCTTTCAAGCTAATGGGGTATATAAGCTATGAAAGATCTCCCAAGCGTCATGTAAAATTATTTCTTATAATATAAATATATTAATACATTTGTAATTAATGAAATTTTATTTTAAAAAAATTATTCAATTTGCCTTGACTTTGGTGACGCACCTTGTTTAGACTAAGAAATATACGGGTATATTACAGGAATGAAAAAGCATTTGAATACCAAATGAACGAATGGAGATGTTTCAGAAAAAATTTATTTATTCATCATCAAACTCTTAGTGACTTTGTAAAATTATGGCTTAATTTTGCCTATATATGATAGACAATAAGTTATGCATATATTTATTTTATTATTATAATTAGTGATTTGTGACTACAGATTCTTTAATTGACTCACGTGTTTCATAAATATAAGATTTTTTATGACAACTTTAAGCCATAATTTTACATAGCCAATAAGTGTATGATAATGGATAAATAAATTTTTCCGAAACGGTTCTTTTCGACTTGAATATCCAAAGGTTTTTTTTCCTTACTGCAACCTGTTTTGTATATTCCTAATCGAAATTCAAACAGCAACTTGCTTCTAGACAATCACAAGACTAAGAAATTTCTTTGTTTTCGTTTTTCCTTTTTCATAGTTATCTTTTCTATTATGAATTAGAGTTATTATTGAATAGATAATTTAATTTTAGGGTCAGGATTTCTCTTCCGACAATTAGGGCCTTTGTATTACTTAATGGGAACAGAAGGAGCAGGGGCAGCCAAAAAAAAGCCTCCGATTTTTACAATTTAACGAAACGTTTCGGGGTAATTTTATTGTCCCATCTTCAGTCCTTCAAAAGTGTTAATGTCCCGGAGTTGGTCGTATGGGTACAATACATGCATATTTATGTATCATATGAAATCATTATTCTCACTGAATATGCATGTATTGTACCCATACTCCGGGACCATAACACTTTTGAAGGACTGAAGATGGAACAATAAAATTACCCCGAAACGTTTCGTTAAATTGTAAAATGCTTTTTAGTTTTGGCTGCTCCTTCTCCTGTCCTATAAACAAACAGCCACTGACTTAATTGATTTACTTACTGGGAGTTAGCTTATTTCACACTTTTTTATTCCAGGAGGAGACTTAGGAAATATTGCATAGTTTTTGTGGCAAATGGAACCCAAACCCAAGTTGAGTTGTAATTCCAGATCCATATCCTACAACTTAACCGCTTAGCTCCATGTCCCTCCACATTAGTTACTATTTTTTGTACAGTATTGATAACACATTTTGGTTCTCAAAATGGAGCGCTTGCATTAATACATAATAGTAGTATATAGGCCTATTTTGTATAATTTATTATCATTTAATATATATATTACCTTTTCTTATTTAATTAAAATGAGGGGCGACTAAAGGTATTATAAATAAAGTAATTGTATTGTGTTCTTATGTCGAAGAATATCAAAGTCCTATGCTCTCGTTAATTTATGATGATTATCCAAATATATAGAAAATATCTAACCACTCCTCTCCTCTGCATCTCAAACAAAATCAACACAACTCATCTATTCTGATTCTAGAGCAACCGCCGGCAAGTGTTAGAAGAAAAATTGAGAATAAGTGCTCTATTAATAACGTCCTAGTGTCCATTTTATCAAGTGGTTCTTAGTATTCAGGTTTTAAGAAACTCTTTCTCCAGATGCGTTTAATGCGATGACCGCATCCAGCCTTGAATAAGGATTTGAATTTTTAGAATTTGAGGCGGAATCAAAGAAAAATTAAAATTTATTATTTTTGGATTTTTAAGAACTTGTTTATTAAATTAATGAATTAATTATTAAGTACATTTAATTAAGATCGGATTAAGTAAATTATAAAAATAAAGAGAACAAAATAAATGAAATATTTAATTATTGTAATACTTAAATAAAGGAATTTAGAACTAAGAAGAAATAAAGTGTTCAATTTAACAACTATTGAGCCCGAGTGGCTCAGGGAGAAGACATTAGCTTCTCGTGCCTAGGATCTCGGGCTTCAAGAAAGTCTCTTTTACATTAAAAAAATAGTTCTAAATTTTCAAGAATAATCTGAGTTAATGGAAGCTTCCCGTCCCAAGCGAGAAAAATTTATAAGAAATTATTATTTAACCGATTGTTAGATCCCTGGTTCAACTCCCGGAGGCACCCTATCTTTTGTCGGATATTTGAATTAATAAATATTTCATTTGAATTGGCTACTAATCATTTGAAATAAATAGGGATGGGGGTCTAAATGGCCTTAGATGCCGAAAAATAGCTTAAACAAATAAAAAAAAAAAACAAATGTTGATACTTAAAATTCCAAACAAAGTAAGAATTTGAATAATGAAATATCTAGACTTATCAGTTCTGAAGAATGTATCTTAATGATCATGATTAAATAAAAATTAACAATTCCACTTGAGAAAAACAAACAAACGCGAAAAAACAAAGTAACAAAAAAAAAAAAAAACAGGTCTTCACGAGAGAGTTGAACAGCGAGGCGAGGTGGAAAAGACAAAATGTCTGAAGCATTCAGCATAAATCACTTTTTATAGCGAGCCAGGGGTTGAAAAATAGCCGAATGTTACAGCTCATGCTCTCTAACGATTACTGAATACGTAATGTATTCGCTCATGGGACGTAAACACTAAAGATGTCCTCAACAAAATGTCTTAAGAACGTCAACGAAGATGTCAGAAAATAACATCAAATTTTGCAAAATATAATTTTAATACCTAGGGAGATTGCAGTTCTCTTTTTAGTCTCTTGAAAAATGATAATCGACAATATATCCCCTTGTTAAAAGCCACCCTTTAATATTTATGTAATAGGATTGTTGGAGTCTAGATCTACAAAACTTCCAATGGACCAAAAGTGTAATTTTCTTCAAAATCATGATTTTAAAATGGAACTATTAAAAATGATAAATATCGTAGGCTTCAAGAAAGTCTCTTTTACAATAAAGAAATAGTTCTAAATTTTCAAGAATTTTCTGAGTTAATAGAAGTAAAAGGGTGGTATTTCTAAATTACCCTCTATTAAGCAGGACGATGAAAGAAAATTCCTATTCATTAAAATATGTTTCCGATTTGAGCGAAGAATCGAATAAATAAAATGCAACCTGTTCAAAATAATAATAATTATAGACTTAAAGAAAATATTCGAATAAAAAAGTTACTACCAAGGTTATACTAATTTGGTCGAACGTATTATTGATACTAAAAACGTTACTAACCCGTTTTTCCAGTGATACAAGAGATAATAAATTGGAAAATTAATAAGATATTAAGTTTAGGAGTTTTTGTACCATCTCATAGTTCATAGTCGAATCCCAATGTCCAGGTTTAAGAAGAATAATAAGGCACTTTTATAATTAATTAGGAACTTGAATTTACAGACAAAAGTGTCATGAGAAAACAGTTTTTGCTATATCCTAACTCAGTTTTTGAGATTTTGTTAAATAAAATATAAATAAGCTTAAATAAAAGGCTGGGCCCTAAAAAGCTCAAAAGTCATCAGGATGATATCAAAAAGTTGCATTGCAAAGGGAACTAATAAATTTGAAGAATGGAGATTTAAATTGGTTAAAAATTGTTTTTTATCAAAAACCAGGCCAAATATTTAAGAGTTTGTCGTAAACTTTTAGAAAGGGATGATATTTTGGTGGATCCACCCTACTCTTATCTTGAGCCTTGAGAATTTATTAAAAGATTCTTCGAATCACACTAAAATAAGTTTGTTAGAAAGTTAAAAACTTCTTAGGATGACCTAACATTTGAGAAAATAAATTGCATAATTTTTTTTATAAGATTAGTGGCGAGCATGAGTGTAGTAGCTAGGGGGGTTCCGGGAGGTGGGGACCGGTCCCCTCCAGACAAAATTCCTCTGATTCAGTTAACCAACCCAATTCGAAGGATCTCCTATACTCCTATAGCTCTACCTGAGCGCGACTGTTTTTTCGAGTAAATAAATAAAAAGTCATTTTATTTTCCAACTTGGTTTGATCATTTTCTAGCCTATTTTAGTATTCTACGAAAATTCCATCAGAAATTGGGCTTAATTTATGTTTTGAGGTTAAATTTAAAAAAAAAATTCGCAGGAGAAATCTTCGGACCACCCCTTGAGCTGGGGGAGGGGGTACTCTATACCGCCAGGCCCCCGGTGGATGGTCCCATGCCCCTAAACAAATTCCCGGCGACCATGGTGGCGAAATGTTTGAAATATTTGAAATTTTTGAAATATTTGAAATGTTTGAAATATTTGAAATGTTTGAAATATTCATAAAATATATGTGTCTATGCGAAGATTTGGTAGGAAATGTTCATTTGTAACTGGGTTTGTTTGTTTCTTTTGTAAAAAAAATTTATCAGCAGTGAGGTTTCTTTCTTTATTATTACAAAAAAATGAAAAAATTTAAATGTTAATGTGATATGAATATTTTCAGCTGATTTGTGTACATATTAACATAATTTTATTCTCAACATTATACTAAATAAAAAATATCGTGATATAATAAAATAAATTCTCACCCATCTGAATATAATGTCGTAGGGATGAAAGAAAAATATAAGACACCCTAAAGAGATTGCAGTGAATCCGATTAAAAGAATCGCTAGGGCACCTGAAAAAAAATATATATAAATTAATAATATTATTGTTATATTAATATATTAATGTTATATTTAAAATATTCTAACATACACTATGTACTATTAATTGGCTACTAGAACAAATACTATGGGGTGACTTCGATGCCGTCATTAAATAGACAACATCGATATTAGTAAAACTTGAATGTTTTTTTTTTCTCGAAACTTACCTATGATTATTTTGTCCAAAAAATACAAGCTATCCCCGATCGATCTCATTTCACTTTAAAATCATTTTTTAGAAAATTAAGTACCACATAATAAACAATATATAATAATAATTTTATTTAAAAGATTATTTTCAACTATACCGTATTATTAAGAATACTAATTATATTATATATTATATATTAATATTATAATAATAGTATGTAAAAATAATAATATAAAGTATAATTTTTATTTTTTTTTTTTGTAATGCATAAGGTCCGAAGACCTATAATGACCAGTGGTCCCATGCAGACAGGAAGAATATACTTAAAAAAATAAATAAATAAAGGAGAAGCATAAAAGGGGAACTCAACTGCGGGAACTGAGGAGATGTCTGTTGAGATTAGACTTGAAAGTCTGAAGATTGTAGGATTTGGGGAAGATAGACGCAGGGAGCTTATTCCTATCACGGGAGGTCATGGGGACAAAGGAAGATTGGAATTGACTAGTTCTATTAGTTGAGAGATGGACAGTTTAGGGATGCTGGGGGAAGATGCCTCTCTTGTGTTCCGTGAATATGTTGCATTGGGTGGGATAATTGATCTTAATTCGGCAGAGAATAGACCATGGTAATAGTTAAAGAAGAGAGGGAGCATAATATAATAATTTTTATTTTTATTTATATAAATTTTTGTTTTAAATTTTATTTATTAAAAAAATTTTAAATTTTTCTTTTTTATTTCCATTTATTGTAAATTTTAAACAATTTTCAAATAAATAAATTAAATATTATTAAATAACACTTTTTTACTTTCTCTTACCCTATATATGAAATATATAGAGAGAGAAAGTATTACGATCATGTCAAAAATTCGATGTCGAGATTTTGATGGATATACGTTTTGAGGTTCCCTGAGTCTAAAAAAGTGGGTCCCGCAAATTGGTCTGTCTGTGTGTTTGGACATTTTTAACCGTGAAGGAAATGAGCTACGAGGTTGAAATTTTATATTTAAATTAGGTCCCCCCCCGAACTCGTGTAATAGACTTTTAAACAAAATCCGCCAAAAGATTCTAGTACTTTATTGATGAACTTTTTCAGTTTTTTGTGATTTTCTCAAAATTTGCTGCAACGATTTTGATTAAAATTCATATATCAACTATTTTTTTGATGCTCTTTATTTAGAAAAAGAAACATTGAAATTAAAATTAAAATTAAAAAAATATATTGAAAAAAGTTTAGAACTTAAAAAAAAAAAAAAAAAAACTTCAGAAATTACTTAACTACTTTTTATATAAAGTTTTAACTTTCAAAAGGAGAATGAGTTTGCTGTAATTGGTTATCCAATTTTGGCACTAAATATTTTTAGGGTCTTAAATTCAAAACCATCGAAATCCCTCTCGAGATATCTCATCCTAAATAAAGTAATTTACGAAATTGTAAAAAATTGTAAAATCGAAATTTCGAAAAATCGCTTCTTAAACCATACCTACGTAACAAACGTAATCTATATGGCAAATTCAGCTTTCTAGCTTTTGTATTTTAGGCCATGCGCTGATCATCACTTGGTCAGTCAGTTCTCTCTTTATACGTATTTATAAAAGAGATTATTTATTAGAAGTCAAAATATTTAAAACAAATTTTGTTATATAGATTAGAATATATAACTATATTTTAAAATATCGAGATTTTTCATTAATTTTAATAAAAAAATTTTTTTTTTTAAATACAGGGCGGGGAGAATATTCTCCTGCCCACTTGCCCGGTCCCCCGTCAAAAGACCCTACCACTTACCTAATTCATTCAGTATTTAAAAATGAGAATTACCAGACCTACAATGCAAAAGGTTTCTTACTTGATCTTGCTTTACTATTACAATTTAACGAAATAATAATATTGAATAAAAAAATTTAAATATTTAATTTTTTTAATGTTGATATAATTAATGTATGTTAATTATCGTTTGATAATATTTAAAAAAAAATTTATCTTAATTTGAAACGATAACAAATGAAATAAATAGGGAATAGGAAGAGATTTGAACTTTTTTATCAGAATTGTGTTAAGTCATCTTATGTTATGCAATATGATTTCTTTTATATTTTTGCCATTAATCTTTTTCTTTAGCTAAATTAAATCCTAACGTTTAGGGTAAAATTATTATAATTATTATTAAATCACCAATGGTCCAAATTAAATCAATCATAGGAAAAAAAAAATTTTCTTTTCAAATTGAGATAGAAAAGAGTGAAAGTGGTTTGGTTTATTCAATAAGAATCGAGTAACGTTAAGTTTCGAGCAACCAGCGAAGACAAACTTGTTCAGCTTGGAAAGGAAGATTATCTTGCTAGTCATTGGTTCTTGCATAATCCAGGAAGAAAAAAAAAATGAATGCCTCTGGCCTAATCAAGCAACAAATGTGAACTAGACAAGATTTGCAACATATACCGAGACATTTTTTAGTCATTTCGGCATTTAAGGTCATTTTATACTGGAATCAAAATTGGACTCGGAGACTCGGATCAAATTATTTCGTATCAAGTTAGTTATAAACAAATATAACATTTGTATTATTATTATAATGAATAATTTATAACTTGAATGAACTCACATTGACATTCATTCAACCAATTGCATTGTATAAATTATTCATTATAATTGAATTAGGCTAATATACAGAAGGTATATATGTTAATGACTTATTTCATGCTAATAATTTGACTGGTGATGAGATAATAAATTTATCTCAAAGATAAAAAAAAAAAATGAAGATGCTTTTTATTCTGGTTGATCCTGGTCTTCTCTATGAGATATTATTATTATATTACCGATGATTTGCGATCTGAACAATAACAATATAATTTTGTTAGCTTGTGGCTTCCGACCTTAGCACAAAGGTAGAAGTATCGCATTTTCTTCGAGAGGCTAGAGGTTAGCTTGATTCTTTTAGTATGTATTGTTAGTTTATTTTATAATATCATCTTGATCAAAAAGTTTCAGGAACGACCACTCTGAGAGCAGCTCAGTTACTCGATTTTAGTTCTTTATCTTCTGTTAGGTTGCACATCTGTCATAATCATTACTTCAAAATTTCAGCGCCACAGCATATTTGTAAAAATTACATCCTCTTTAGTACCTCTGTGTGTGATTTCTAATTTAAAAAATGGAATCGACTTTGTATCTACGAGTTTGTATTAAATTTTGCATTAAAAATGGATGCATCGACTAGAAGACCTTGAAAATGATAGAAAAATTTAGATATCAAGCGAGTGAATGGCGTACAACGAATGAGCCAAGACCGAAAAACGCACGTTTTTTTGGAAGGCGAAGCTCACGAGTTTTATGGGTTACAACTACAATGGTGTTTTGCATACTCAGAAGGTCAGACAGTTAACAACGAGTATTATATGGGAGTTATGAGGTATTTGCATGAAGCCCAAAAAATACCGTATTTGTGGGCAAATAATTTGTGGATTTTGCACCGTATTAACGTTGTTATCGTTAGTTGACTCTCTAGGAGTTCTTCTTGTTCAGTCGACTTGAAAAAACACGGCTCCGGGGAGATAATGAAAGAATCGAAGACCATACCGAAAACCGAGTATCAAAAATGTTAAGACAATCGTTCAAGGGCTTATGTCAATAAGTGCGTTGCAGTCCTTGTATTTTTAATTTACTTTTTCTTAATAAATTCCTGAAACTCTTTGATCAAGGCAAAGTATACTATTATCCTATCAATACTCTCACTCCCTCAGGGGTCATATCTTGCAAGTACTTGGATGGCAACCAGGAGTAGTCCGAGCAAAGCTTGACATTCTTTCCATTTCCTTTGTGTTATTTTGCACCCCCCCCTGGTACTTAATCGCCAACGGGTCGGGTTGTTTTTACTCTCGGACGGGGCTCTGTAAAATTAATTTTAAATTAATTTGCTAACCCCGCACCACAAGATTATGCAAGGGAAGAAGAAGATACTAATTAATCTAAGCTTGTTAAAAAAATATTCCGTTATATTGTATTTCAAGATATAGGAATTTGTTTTTCAATTCATATTTTTACTGGTATTTTGTTTTATTGAAATCACAATACTTTCACATCTAATGATTTCAAAACAAACAAATTTTTCTAACAAAAAATATCGATGTTTTTCTAAATAGAGGTCAATCACTACATCGGAAACTTGATATAGATAGGCGAGAGTTCACACAAGCAGATAGGTCCAAGAAAAGCGGAGAAGTTTTGTAATAAAATAAAATAATTTAACTATAATTAATCCCGCGATCTCTGATAAGAGTAGCTTACAGTAGAGTGCTAGAGCAGACAAAGGTGTCTGTCCCCCCTACTGTTTTAAAAAGCGGCTGACAAACGAGAAATTTTTCTTTAACGATTTCTCACTTCAAACTACAATACATAATTAGGGATTGGTCAAGGGTCCGGTGGCCTGGTGCAAAGGAAAGCACACTGTTAACCCGAATAGGCAGCAAATTCTGGGTTCGATTCCCGGAGACCATGGGGCGTTTGGCCCACCAACAATAAAACATACTCACAAAATTATTAAATAAAATAATTAACTAATCACCGAGAAGAGAATTTGATGTAATTGATGCCGAGTGGTTTTAAATCCAAATTTATCATTCGAAGATCAATTTTATTAATTACAAGTTCGCCTCGCCTTTCACAACTTGGCCCTGGCGGGCGGCTTCTCGGAACGTGATCAGTAGTTTTCCCCATAATGTTGAAGACCAAAAGTTTTATGAGTAATTGAAAAGACATTGAACCAAGTTAAAAAAATTAATATTTCTAGGAAATTTGATAGGCTAGTGAACGTACTTCAGTAAAGAATACTTCAAACAATTTTCACTTTTATTGATATACTTTTTAAAGAGCATATGAAAAATAGTTGATTTAGGCCTATATGAATTTAAATCTAAAGAGAAAAAGATTTATATTCTGTTGCCATGGCACCTCTCCTATCTTTCCTATGAAGTATAAGAGTAAAGTGTGCTTCAAAAGATTTCAACGGCAAAATGAGAATATACATTTTAAAGAGGATTAAAAAATAATTGATTTATGAATTTTAAACAAAATCGTTGGAGCGAATTTTGGGAAAATCGAAAAAAACTGAAAAAGTACATCAGTAAAGTACTAGTACTTTTCGGCCGATTTTGTTCAAAAGCTTATTTTCAGTGTCCGGGAGGGTACCTAAATCAAATATAAAATTTCAATCCGGCAGCTCAATTCCTTTATGCTCTTCCCCTTATATACGCCCCGGATTTTACCAGTTTCTGTATGTATAATATAATCTTCAAATCGACTGGATTTTCTATATTCCCAATTAATTTATAATCTCTTAATTATTACAGATCTCCCCCCCCCAAAGCACATATTTTCAATACTATAAATATTATTGAATATATAATAGATTAAGTTTATCTAACCGTTTGTTTGTGTTTGTAACGCATGAACTCTGATGGATTTTTCCAGGGTGAAGAAAATTTTCCGATGGGGGTTTTAGGTTAGAGATATAGAACCTCATTTTACTCTCTACGAATATTCAAAGAATTTTTTTTAAACGTGTGAAGAATTTTACATAATAAGATGGAATTTCTGGTGGGGGGGGATTACCTTTTTAAAAAAGGCGAAGGCTAATAGAGGCATATAGAACACGTCAATTCATGGATGAATGATTGATGAGATATTGGAATTGAAATTTTCCCAATCATTAATAAATAAATTATATTTTTAGCCTAATGTTGGTTTGTTTATTTACTTTTTTTCGGTTACTCGTTTTGTGACCTTCATCAGATACAATCATAAAGAATCGTACATCTAGAGATTTTCTAGTTAAAAATTGTATTAAATTCAAATAAACTATAGTTAATTGTTTGTAGATGGCCGTAAGGAAAATCAATTAAATTCTAAGGACCATCGGCCAAAAATAAATACTTTTGCGTATTATCCGTTTATTTGTTGATATTTCGATCCCAGTGATATGGAGTATAATCAACAGATGTTTTGCAAATCGTTAATTTTACCCATCCAATAAGACCCAATAGCTGAGCATTCCATGAATGCAATTTTTATATAATCAATAATACGCAAAAGTATTTATTTTTGCCCCACGCACTAGATTTGAAAAAAGTTGGCCAAAAATCGAAAAAAATGATAGTCACAGAATGACTTCAGTCCCTTATAATCTTGTAGAGGGAGAGTTGGTGCATGTAATTCCAAAAGGAAAGAGAGATAGATCTCTTTTATAGTTCAGACGCTACATTAGTTCAAAGTTAGCGTCCTCGGCAGCGCGCGAGCGACGTAAAGATATCAATGCTCGCGATATCAATGTTTATTTAAATACTTGTAGCATTTTACTCGGTGTCCTTTTTCAATTCTGTTTGGGAGGTGTTTACTTTGTTTCCTTTTCTCGACTCGAAATAATATCTTCTACCAAATATACTAGTATATGTTAGAGAAAGTAAAAAACATATAATTTTACAAATCACAATCCCAATCATTAATATTTCGATTAGTTCCGTTCAGTTTCAGCTCTGCTCTTGCTGTCGAGTTTGATACTATGTATGTATGTATATGTTTGTTCGCCTACACCCCCCCCCCCCCCCCATTTTATTTTTTTTTTTTTTTTTTTTTTTTTCTCCCCTATTTTTTTTTAAAAATAAAAAACACAATAACACCCAGCACCCCCCTTACTCCTCCCACAAGCCCCACCTAAAAGAAAAAAAAAAAAAAAAAAAAAAAAAAAAAAAATATGAAAAAGATCCAAATCCATTCATTCATTTAAAGAAGAGGCCCACATGTTAAAAAAAAAAAAAAAAAAAAAAAAAAAAAAAATATTTTTTAATTTATTTGTCGAATGATTTTTTTTTCCCCAAAAAAATGTTGTTATTTTTTTTTTCCAAATTTGAGGAGTGGAAGAAAAAAAATATTAAAAAAAACCCCCTGAAAAAATAATATATTTAGGGATATTTCGTTAAAGAATGAAAACTCATGTCACTATTATTTACCCCCTAAGACTTGCCGCCTGGGGACAGGGTTTTTGAGCTCTCTAAAAGTTTCATTTCCTCCATTGATCATGAAACGTTTCTTAACAATAGTGTCAAGTTGAACTTATTAAGATTTTTTCTCATATTGAGCCCTATTCTTCGTTTTCTAAATTACAAGGTCCGGTTATATGTCCATATGGTTTTTTTGTATGAGTTTATCTTGAGGTCAATCTTATTTGATTTGAGATAAGTAGAAAAATGATCCCTTTCCTTCTTCAAACTTGTGTTACATTTGAAAAAAAAAGATTTAAAAAAATTTAACATTGAAAAATCAAAAGTTTAAATTACTGTAATTATATTACCCTTGACATAGAAATCCAATCAAATTTATCATTTCATAAATCTCAATGAATTAAGAAAGTTAATACAAACAAAATCTTCGTACAAATTTATGAATTAATCCATCCCATCGACTATTTTGATAGAGAAATTGAGAAGCCGGCTATTGACTAAGTAGGTTATCAAGTATTGCGCGATTGCGCGATCGCAAATGATGGTCACTTAACAAACAAATTGAGTTCTTGCCAACCTGTACTTGCACATTGATGAAAAAATCTCTCAAAATTCCAAATAGGGAAAAAACCAGCATCTCAATTTGCAAATTAAATTATTTTTCATTGGAAAATGAAGCTGACTCATTAACTAATTTCACTGGCGTAGCTAGGCTAGCCAACCAATAACATATAATGTAAATACTCTAGAGGCCAAGGGCGGATACAGGGGGGGGGTAAAGGGGGTAATTACCCCCCCCCGGAGATTTGAAAAAAAAAATACTTTTTTTCGAAAAAAAATTTATTTTTAATGTAAAATTTTGAAAAAGAATTCTTAAAAATTTTATTTGTATTTATATTCTGGCAAACAAAAACAGAATGCGCCTTTAAATTACCGAAATTGAGAAAAAATTCTGTGCTGTGCGACCAGACACACCAGATCACCCCTCCCCCCGAGAAACACCTCTGAATCCGCCACTGCTTGAGGCAGTGAGCCTCTAGTGTATAAACGTATAAAGTGTTAATTTTTAATTAATAAAACCTTTCAAACAAATAACCTAGTGTTTAATTTGTATATTTAATTTTAGGTAATATCGGAGTGCCCGTCTGTCTTTCACGCTCTTTTTGACCAACTTCCCGTCATTTCGAAATGGAATTTTGCACCCTTATAGACTTATGAAGAATCCCGGGTCTCCGAATTCCGAGATGGAAATTTCTGAAAATGAATTTTTCCATTGGAATGCTTTGAATTTTATGTCGCCTTATGAAAAATTAAAGTCAATTCATTTTAATAATTAAATAATTAAATTTCTCAAAAAGGCGGGGAGTTTTTTTTACATTATATATATATATTAATATAACAATTAAGTCCTTGCGAGAATCAATTTATTTTTCATTTTCCCCTCTCTTCTCTATATAATTCCAGACAACTTCGTATCACTTGCAACCAGCGAGGTTATGAAATGAATAGAATGCTTCTCGGTTTATTTTTATTGATTGTGAGTTAGATAAAAGCAATAAGAGATTGGTCGAGTTCATTCGGCTTATCACTGGATAGTACAAAATTACACGCTTCATTCACTTTATGAAATAAATATTGTTTTGCGCATAATTTTTTAATTACCCCCTTCTTTTTAATAATAATAAGATAAACAAACGATAAAAATGTGAATATTTCAGGAGTTATAAATAAATTAATTAAAATTTATTTTTATTTTTTTTTATAATCTTTCAACTACCATTAAAAAATGATAAACCGGATTCAGCATTCATTACTAAAAAATTTCATCATATTCTACCAGTGGCAAAGCCCGCCTTCGGCGGGCTTTAATGCTGGCCGGGAGCTTCGCTCGCTTGACCCACTTGCTCGCCTATGGCGAGCAAATGCATCAAATTTATTCTTGCTGATTTGGAAATTTTAAAATTTCTCTCTCTGACTTAAATTTTAAATTTCCCGCTCCACTTCCTGTAAATCTAGCCAATCAGCGTCCTGCTCGGCACAGAAGGAAGCTAGCCGCTAGTGCCTTATATATCGTAATGATATTAGAAGTTATATGTGAATATGTAGATATTGTTTGTTCATATTACAAATATATAGGACCTAGATGGTAAAAATCTGGTGGGACTGGTCGCACAGCACACAACTTTCTATAATCTTGAAATTTTTGTTCTGTGCTTGTCACACCAGATTTTTCGTCTCGACATATATTTAGTTTCCGAGAGTAAGGTAAATTTGAATTCAAGATATAAAATTTATAAGCATTCAAAAATATTTATATTTTGTGCCATGGCACCCATTTCTCATATTTTTCCTATGAAGTACAAGAGTAAAGTATGCTTCATAAGATTTCAAGGACAAAATGAGAATATACATTTTAAAGAGCATTTAAAAAATAATTGATTTTTGAATTTTAATCTAAATCGTTGGAGCGAATGTTGAGAAAATTCAAAAAAACTGAAAAAGTACATCAGTAAAGTACTAGTACTTTTTGGCCGATTTTGATTAAAAGCTTAATTTCACGCTTCAGGTGGTTGCCTAATTTAAATATATAATTTCAACTTCGTAACTCAATCCCTTCATACTAAAAATTGAATACAGACAGACCATGTTGCGAAAACCACTTTTTTGGGTTCAGGGGATCACAAAACGTGAAAATTCATCAAAATTTTGACATGAACCCAATACTTTCTTTCTCAATATAAATTAATATAGGCCTATATAGGTAAGAGAAAGTAATATTATAAAATGTTATATTTTTTAATGATTTCATGTATTTATTCATTAATTTATATTTATATATAATTAATTAGCCAACTCATTATTTTTATTTACACGCAACTTCGCTTTAAACAAAAATAACCAAAATATTAATAATTGTCTTGTCTTTAAATATGTCTGGCAAATCACTCGCTTCACTATGCTAATAGACAAAGTAAAAAAGGCGATTTTTTTTACAAAATAAATGATAAAAAGTACAAATTCGTGATGAAAGATGAAAATATTTTTTTTTTCTCAGCTTAGCAAAGTCCACTTAAATAAAGAAAATAATTATAATTATTATAATAAATATTATTTTTTTGTTTTTGCAATTTTTTCTGCCGAAAGAAATGACCATGACCCTGAAATCCCCTCTTACTCTCCTGACACTTAGGTGCCTATAATTTCAAAAATGTAATACACTAGACATAATTATAAATATAGCCTAAAGGGTTTTACCCTGTTGTTGATTCACGGTCATAAGTTAGTCCATTTTGCCGGGAAAGATTCAGAAATACTAGAATATTTTAAAATGTGAGCTATGCAGGACCATATTTTCGAAGAGGCGGACAAGGGGCGGGAAATTTTAGATGCGGCAAAATTTGTAAAAAAAAAAAATATACTCATATATTGTATATATGTATGAATTTAATACAAACCCATAAACATAGTATATCGCAGCAATAGAATCAATCCCCTGACTGAAGGCAGAAAATGCCTAAATCCGCCCCTGGAGCTATGTTTGAACCTTGAATTTTCTCAAATGTCAAAAATTAATTTTTTTTCTTTTTCAGGCATCCCAGTGGAAAAAAGTGGAATTTTTCCAGTTTAATAATAAAAAATTTTTGTTAAATTATGTAGGGTAAATCCGGGAGAGATGCCGCACCGCGTTATACGATTAAATATTTTTAAGGGAGTCGTGATAACATAAGGTTTGAAAACCGCTGGTCTAGAGGACCTCTAGTGAGGTTATGAGCCCCTGTTTGGTTTGTTTCCTGCTAATGGCGCCAAGTGGGAGGGTGGCATCTCACCCGTACTCAAAGGGAGAGATGCCACACTCCTAATCAGATACGCCGCACTTTTAATTTCAGTTATTATTTTTAAAACATAACATATTTAATAATTTTGTATTATTTTCTGTTATAAAATGGTAAAGGAACCCTCTTGCAGAAGCCCTTGCCCCGAAGGCGCCGTTAAAACTAAAGCCTACTTCATCCTTCCCTACTCAACATCCACCTGATCCACAACCATCTACTAGCCATAGTGACTCACAACCTCAACTGGAAACTCCAACTAAAATTCTCTAAGAAATTTCTCCTGTTCCAAGAAAGAGACAGGTTAAAAAGGCAGGGAAAGGTGCACTACTTCTCACATCCAAATCGAATCGTGAGTCTAGTAAGCCTTGTCTAGAAGGCGACAAACTGTTGGATAAGTGCGAAGAAAACTACTTTTCAACTTCCAAGAAATGCGATTAGTTGCGTCGTGCAACATGGCTTCACGGGAACTGCACTATTTTTGAAGATTTCTGTGTCGAATGTGGTCGCCAAAAAAGACTAATTACTCTCTATTATTATTCTTTTTTCATTTAAGGACTTATAATTTTCTATCCGCTCCTTAGATAGAGGGTATTAGAAAATAATCAAAATAAACCTGCTCGTTGAACATTATCATTATAAGAATTAGAAGCTTTTATTTCAATTTTATGTCAGAGTTGTAAGTGGAGCTAAAAAGATTTAGATTTACATCCACTCTGGTCTAAATCATGGGGATTAGAAGAATTTATAAAAAAAAAAAACAATGTCTCGAAAACAATTTTGTTAAATAATGGTGATGAGAAATCCATCCGAACCGCTCGGCTCAAAACAGATAAATTTGCTCTTATCCCAGAAGAATTGGTTCATTGAGAATTGTGAACCTCTAAGCAAACATTTTTCAACAGTTTGGACTTGGCAGCTTTCAATGCTTGCATAATTTATATAAAAAAAAATGTAATAATTTGAAATATATATTTCGCGAAAAAAATTAATTCAGAGATTAGCTGAAGTTCTGAATATTATTCAAAAAAAGGTCCTCAAGAACAGGGGCGCCGGAACGAATTTGAATCAGGGGGGGGGAAAAAATTTTTTTAGAAAATTAAAATAATTTAATATGCTCAAATAGTATAAAACAAATCTACTATAAAGCTTTAAAAATTTTAAATAAAATCAAAATTTTAATAAAATAAAATTAAAAATTTGCTAGTGATTTTATCAAAAATTTCTTTAGGCTATATAGTCGATTTGTTTTATACTATTTGAAGGAAACAAATATTTTTAATATTCTTCTTTTAATTCAATATAAAATGTTTTTAGAAATTAGAAATACAATAGGGTCTATATAAAATATTTTGGAAAAAAATGAATTTCTTACTCTTTTAATTTTTTATTTTTAAAAAGTAAAAATGTATCATTTTTAAAAATAAATGAAATAAAAGAAAACATATTGCCCCTCTCTGCCCCCTCCTATAGGATGCCAAGGGGGCTATACCCTTGCCCCCCCCCCCAGTTCGGGCGCCTATGCTCAAGAATCAGATTAGGCAGGTGCCTCAAATCTAAATCAAAGCACAAACAGAAAACATTGCCAAATTATAAAAAAAAAAAAAATAGATATATGGATAAAATTTGTGGGAAAGTATTAAATACATGTATCAATCAAAAAGAATTTTTTTTTTTTCAAATTTGTTTTTATAGTCTTTTTTTTAGCATCTAATGCTATTTAGACCACATCTCTAATTATTAAAAATGCAAACAGAAAGGTTTGTAGCTTGAAAAATGAAACCCGTCTTACGGGCGTTCTAGGGGATCTGAAAGTCCTGGCGTGCTAGTGCTAATTAAAAATTAATATTTTAAAATCGTTAGAATAATAAAGTGATAAATAAATATTTACTAGAAAATAGATATTTACTTATCATAATTACCATAAGATATACCTATGTGAACTAAATTTTTTAAAGTAAATGACCTCCGATGTATTTTATTAAAAAAAAGATCAAAAATTTTGATTAAATTTTTTAATTGGCTGAGTCATATCTGAACTATTTGTTTATCAAAATACGATAAATAGGCATGCTTATTAAGGTGAGGGAGGGAACAATTTCGGTAATTTTTTATATATTAAGAAGTGGGACAATAAGTTATTTAATGAATAAATTATATAATTTTTAAAAGCATTTGTTGAACAAATATTATATTATCAAGAATAAATGAAAAACTAAAAATTTCAAAATTAATTATATTACTGTGTGGATTATTTTTTAAGAATTTTTTATTTGATAGTTATATGATGAATTCTAATGCGCTTATCACTTCATATAAAAAATAAATGAGTTTAAAATTTTTTTTTCTAAAAATAAATAAAAAAGACGCCTAATGAGCGAAAAATATTTATATAGGGTCTATAGCTAATTTTTATACATCTTTTTGATTCTTATTATATATAATATATAATAATTAGGGCTCGGATTTATAGGCACTAAAAATCTTTAAAATAGGCAGGCAACTAAGCACTAAAAATTATTAAAATAGGCGCTTAAAAAGGTATTTATTTTAAAAATAGGCACAAAAAGGCACTTAAAAGACATTATTTAAGAAATAATATAAAAAATTTAAAAAATTGATGTCTTATTTTCGGAAACAAAGATAAAACAATTACCTCCTTTGCCCAGAGAGGCACCGTTTTTCGTTCGACCTTTTTTTTTTTTTTTTTTTTAGTATTTGAATCTCGTTCGATTTGTTTTTGTAATTTTTCTCCGGATTTGTGATATAAAATGAATTCATGGGCGTAGCCAGGGGGAGGCAGGGGGGGGGCCATCGCCCCCCCTGGCTTGTCCTAAAAATTAAAAAAACAAATATATATTTTTCCCATTGGGAATTTTTTTAACGCCCCAATCCACTACATTAATTTAATTATTTTTATTTAAATAAATAATTAATAATCAATGTAAATATTAATTGCAAACCCCCCTCTCGCCCTAACGAGGGGTTGGCCCCCCACTTACAATATGTCTGGCTACGCCCATGAATGAATTTATTATGTAATTTCAAAAAAAAAGCCCAAATTGGCTATTTGAACTTAAAATAGGCACTAACAAAGGCATTTATAGATGAAATAAGCACTAAAGCCCAAAATCGTCTAAAATAGGTATTATAGGCACTAACAAATGCCTCTTATTTTATTCAGAATTTCATGAAACGTATACATATCATATTGGCCTAAATTTTAAGCCATAAATTAAAAAAAAGGCAAATAGGGCGAAATCCGAGCCCTAATTATAATAAACTAGAAAGGCTAATAATTCGGTCGTTTATAGGTAAAAAAAAAATAATGATATTGAAATTAATTTCGGCCCCCCCTTCTCTCCCCTCCCCCCACCCAAAAAAGAGACAAAAATAAACATTGGAATTTTCGATAGACGACCCGTGTCACGATCCAAGGCCTTTGAAATAAATTCCTTGTTCGTGACTAAAAAATTAATGTAATAGGAAAAGGATAATTTTTATATTCTTTTTATGAATATTATAAAATTATTGAACTGTGAATAGAAAATTAAATCAATATTATTAATATCTATAGTTTTAGTAAGCTTATATATACAGGAATATATAATAATGTTTATAAAATTTTACTTTCTCTAATATTTATATAGAATATATAATGCACTAGCCGCGCCGGCCGTCGAAGGTGGGCATTTCAACTCTCTTAAACGAGAACATATTATCAAGGGTCCTGTACCAAGGGTGGATACAAGAGGGGATAAAGAGGGTAAGTATCCCTCACCCCGAGTTTTGAAAAAAATATTTTTCTTGGAAATTAATTTTTATTTTAATATAAAATTTTTAAAATTAATACTTACAAATTTTATTTGTTTTTATACATATAAAAATTAACAAATATGGTTATGGTAGTATCAAGTAGTAGTATAAAGTAAATGGTTTGTTAAATTTTCTAAATAAATTAGGAAGAGCAAGTAAACAAAGCCTTTGGATGCCAAATGCCGAAGGAGACGTTTCGGACGAAATTTATTTGTACCTTATACAGGGTGTCCCAGGGTCCCCCTGGGACCGAAAGAGAAAAATATTCTGAGCCCAAAAATCCATGTTTGAAATTTTTTGATTAAGTAGTTAATTAGTAATTAATTAATAAAAATGACCAATCAGGAGAGCTCTTCAGAAGAATAGAAAATAAGTGGGATAGTAGTAGATAAATGACAGAGAAGCTTCACGTAAATTATTTTGGTTAATTAATAAAATAATAATTATTATTATTGAAGTACAAAAATAATAATCTCAAAATAAATGACAGAAGATTCAGCTGAATTGTTTTGATTAATGAATGAAATAATAATAATAATTTTTGAAATACAACAATTAAAGACTTAGGATTAATGACAAGAAAGCTTCAGAGGAATTCTTTTGGTTAATTATTAAAATAATAATAATTATTATTGAAATAAAAAAATAAAAAACTCAAAATAAATGATAGAGAAACATTACGTAAATTGTTTTTGTTAATGAAAAAAATAATAATAATAATTTTTGAAATAAAAAATTAAATACTCGAAATAAATGACAGAGAAGCATTAGCTAAATTGTCATTAATCCTAAGTCTTTAATTGTTGTATTTCAAAAATTATTAATTTTTGAACCATAAGTTTTTTGGTAAATTTTGATTTTTAAATAATTCTTAACCTAGATCATTTTGATTTTTTTGCTGAACAAATTTATGGACTAATATCTCGTGACGGGCCTTGATGTTTTTTTAATTTAGGGTCCCAAACAATTATTTTCGGGTAAATTTTGATACTTAAATAATTTTTAATTTTTAATTGGTTTTTTGGCTTAAATATTAAGAAAATAAATACCTTTAGGGTTAATTTCGGACCTCAACGGACATTTTTTCATTAACTAAAAATAAATTATTTGAGTTAAGCGGCGGACAATTGATAGATTTTTTCCTTTAAAGTTTTTCACTTTGTTAGTGACTTGCACGAGTAACTGCATATAAAGGGAAGTGAGTTTTATTGGTGTAGGTCGAGGCAAGAGACCTGCCTGGTGCAAGAGACAGCACGCCTATGCCCTGGAAAGGCTGGAGATCCTGGGTTCGATTCCCGGGGACCATGGGATGTTTAGCCTCGCCAATAAATAACACTCACAGCTTTGTTAGATATATGAATTATTTTAGTTGCTGCATCTTTTGTGGAGTTCAGGGGACCAAGGACAGCTCTACGAAGGCAAGCATTGCGGCTAGTATATTATAATTAAAGATTATATTCAAAAGACTTTTAAAATAAAAAGAAACAAAGTTTTTAATTAGGGCCTAATTATTATGTATTATTTTTATTAAAAATACTGTATATAGCTAGCTAAATTTATTTTACAGCATCAAGGACGGGGGGTCATGTTGATCAAAAAGATTTTCCACACAAGAAGAAAATTTATCTTCTTACATCTTTGGTATCATATATCTATCAATTAATAAATATATAAAAATTTTTATATTTTCGTAATTCTCAAGTAAGTGTAATTTTTACTAAGTAATATTATAAAATGTTTTTCTTATCTTTCGCTATCAACGATAATTAACATATTATTTATTCTATATTTTTATTATAAATATATGGATAATTATCGTTTGTTGATATCTTCCAAATTTTAATGTGCAAGAAATTGACCCTGGCTTGAAGACAAGAACAAGAAATTCCTTTTTTTTATTATATTGTACTTAGGATGCACTCGATGTCATTGGTACTTGTGGATGTAATGTTTTATTGTGGCCAATTAATATATTCTATTTGAAAACAAAGTATTGTTTATAGTAAAGTATACTTAATAGTAAAATAATACAGTAGAAACTCGATTATCTCAGTCATGCGGATCCTTAATTATAAGAATAAAGGATGAAGACCATTATGTTAAGCAAATGAAAAGCGATTTCTTCAAACCTGGCTACTTTTAAGGCTTTGCATTTTTTTTACATATATTTTATGAAAAAACATATTACAGTACTTAGGATTGAGGGGGAGGCAGAGGGCGCGGGCCCAGGATGATGGGAAATCTCGCTAGTTTCAACGTCCATTTTGAATTTTTATTTAGAATAGTTGTAGCTAAAAGCAGAGGCGTCTTTTGGTGGAGGGTCAGGTGGGGGGCCTCCCCCCCTCCAAGGGCTCCGATCTTTCTTAAATTTTATATTATTCAAATAAAATATATATATCTATGAGTATTTAAATTGTAAAAGACTAATAAATTAATTTAATTAAATATCTTTTGAGCAAATTTTAGATACCTATTTGTAAGTAAATTTTAAGAAAAAAAAGTTTGCCTCTCCCCCCCCCCCCCCAAGAAAAAGTTGAAATGGCTAAAAGAGGAATTTTTAAAACATTATCGACATCTTCTAGTAATTCCAGAGTTACGATTACATAAATGAATTCCTTTACCATTTTCAGAATATTGTTATGAAAACCGAAAGCTATCGAATCCAGCTTTTAATGGTAGGATTTCGAAAAATGATTCTATCACAGCCGGGGGGGAGGGGATGCTAAATGATAGAAGATAACTCTACGTATAATAGTCCAAAAAATGGTATGTCTGTATCTGTCTGTGTGTCTATGAACAAAATATCTCATAAACAAAAAGAGTTAGAAGGTTGAAATTTTATATTTAAGTTCAGTACCACTCTGGCACATAACACAAATATTTTGAACAAAATCGGCCAAAAGGAACTAGTACTTTACTGATGTACTTTTTCAATTTTATTTTATTTTCTCAAAATTCGCTGTAATGGTTTTGATTAAAATTCATAAATTAAATTATATTACTTAAATTAATTATTTTTTAATTTTAAAAATTGGACTGGCAAGATCCGGATCCTTATTCTTAGAGCTATTCTCAGCTAAAATCCATTGACAGAATTCGATCCTCACATTTTGCATACTCAACTACCTCCAGAGCCTGGTCTAAATAATAAAGTAAATTTTTTTCCATTTTTACTTCTTTTTATTTATATCAATAGAATTTTCTTAGTAATAGTATAAATTCACAATTCCTAACATATTTTTTATAAAGATTAATTTCTATAAAAACTTTCGGCCAGAGAAAGATGCTTTGCGTATTATCCGTCTATTTACCAGTATTTGTAAAGATTTCCATCCTCAGTACAAACAACGATTGTTATTCAAATTGTCACATATTTCCATCCAAAATGTTATGAAAGATGAGATCGCAATGAACACATGTCCCCCTCTGAGTCCTCGTTTATCCAAATATCAAACTTTTTCAGTTAATTTCTCAAAATCGACTCTAACAATTTTTATTAAAATTTAAAAATCAATTATTTTTTAGATGCTTTTTAAAATGTATATTTTCATTTTGTCCCTAACATGGTTTGAAGCACACTTTATTCTTGTACTTCATAGGAAAGATAAGAGAAATTAAAAGTAAACATACAAATTAAACACTAGGCTATTTGTTTCAAAGGTTTTATTAATTAAAAAATTAACACTTGATACGTATTTTGACAATTCTTTGTCATCATCAGAAGTGATTACATTCTAATACATGAAAGTAGATACAGCATATAATATATATATATATATATATATATATATATATATATATATATATAACACTGATAAATATTATATGCTGTATATACTTTCATGTATTAGAATGTAATCACTTCTGATGATGACAGGAATTGTCGAAATACGTATCAAGTGTTAATTTTTTAATTAATAAAACCTTTGAAACAATTAACCTAGTGTTTAATTTGTATATTTAATTTTAATTTACAAAATGTATCAAAGAGAACCAACGGTCGAAAGTTTAAATCTTATAAGAGAAATTGTTGCGATGGTAACAAAATATAAACATAAAATATTTAATCTAATTAATTAATAGGCTCTAACAGCGTTATCCAAAGTGTGAGTCCCGACCAAGCACCGGGTCGTAGAAAAATTTTTAAAAAATTGTAAAAAGACAAAAAAAATTTTTTTTTACATCAGTTAGACACTTTAGTGGCAAAGTGTGTATTTGTACCCTTTCATATAACTTAAAACATTGATTTTTATTAAAAAAATAAAATTTGTTTTGTAAATAATTGTTTTTATTTTTTTATCTTGAAGTGGATCTCGAAAATTTTTAAAACCTCGTACCGAGCCGCGGTCAAAAAAGTTTGGAAAACGCTGGGCTCTAAAATTAAAGTTTTACATCTTAGTTTCTAATATATCAGAGGAAATTAAATATATGCCGACACAAAAAATGTGGTGTGACAAGCACACAACACAACTTTCAATTAGGACTGTGAAAATAATCGATTGTTTAAGCATACTATATTATTTTCTTAAAAAATAATCGATTATTTAAAAAAAATAATCGATTGGTCGATTAATAAAAAAATAATTGATTAATAGATTATTTTTCATAATCGATTATTGGGTAAATAATCGATTATTTTTCGGCCAAAAATCAGTTTGAAAAGTTGGAATGAGACAAGTACTCGTATACTAATAAAAGTCAAATGATTTCCGCATGAGGGAAAAATTGGATAATTGACTAAATTCCGGATCCAATAATCGATTAATCGGAATAATCGATTATTTTTCATAATCGATAATCGATTTTTTTCCATAATCGAACACCCCTCTTTCAATTACTGAAGGATAGAGAAAGTTGTGTGCTTAAGCTTTATTTGTTTCAAAATTAGAAAGAAATTTTGTTTGGAAACAATTATTGTATGTATCAATTGTTACCTATACTTGATTAGTCCGGCTAATCAGAAGAACCGATTAACTCGACAATGCAAGCAAGCTATTACTACCCCCCCCCCAAAAAATTAACCCCCTCTTTTATAAATGTAACTCAAACATACTCGAGTAATTATTAATTTATAAAAGTGTAAATATTAATTGGGAGTATGCGATATCAAAAATTACTTTTTAACTCTCTCTCTCTCTCGCTTGAACAATTCAAGGTAAATTAAATATATTAGGTCCATATAAAAAAGCTCCGTATTTTTGAAATATCTTTTTACCTTGAATATTAATAAGATCACTCATATTAATTTTTGATTTGAATGAATAATTAATCATATATAATTTGCTAGTCCTAATAATAGACCCAGTTCAGCCTTTTAATATCTGTTTATAGTTTAGGACAATTATTTACTTAATAATTAATTAAAATTAAATATTAGGAAGAATTTATTTTTATTTATTTAGTTCAGTGAAAGCAATTTTTTAAACCTTGAAGTTTATAAAATGGTCAAGACTAAGAGACTCATTTGCTCTAAATCTATGTTTAATTATATGAATAAGATTCAGCAAAAAAATATAATTACTCTTTTTTAGTAATAAATAATAGGAAAAATTTAAATTAAATCTCAAGAACAAGCCAACAACTCAATGTCAATGATTTCTGTTTCGAAGTTTAAAAATTATTTATTGTTTTTCTGAATGGATTTTAATGTTATTTTTACATTTTGAATTCCTCTGATTCCGTCCTACAAACTAGCTTGAGAACGAAAAGCTAAATTTAAAATAAATTCGCAACTAAATCTTATTTTCAGTTATAGAATTTAAAAATATTTATAAATTGTGATAGATCTTATAACATTTTGATTTGGAAAATGGTTAATGCTATTATCTAATTTTATTATTAAGTTTAGAGATTGCGGTGTAGGTTTTAGGTGAAACATTTTAAACTGAGGTTGTGTTTATATGTGGGGTTTCACTGGGTTATGTGAGTAAAAACAAAGAATATATATAATACTCGATATATTTCGGGATATTATCCCATCTTCGGGAGTTACAAACGACTGATTTTATTACTAATTTTATTGGGGGGTTTTTTTTAACTCTTCGATCTTTTTTTGCTCTTTACAAAAACAAATTTCATCGATAGGGAAATACAAAAAAAATGAGTTTTTGAAGCCTATTTCAAAGGCAATCTAAAAAAAAAAATAATTGTTTTATAAATTTTAATTTTATTCCTTAGAGATAAGTTTAAGAAATTTCGAATTTTTGACATGATCGCAATACTTTCTCTCTATATATATTTCATATATAGGGTAAAATAAAGTAAAAAAGAATTATATTGAAATGTCATGGGTTCCTTAAATATCAAGTTTTCTTTTTTTTAATTACCTTGAAAACTTATTTAGTTCATAGACAGGCCATTTTGCGAAAACCAATTTTTCAATTCTCCCAACAGAAATATTAAAGACTTTGTCAAATTGTCAAACTTCGTACAGGAAAATAAATACACTGTGTAGAGAAGCTAAGGACATTTTATTAGTACAAAGAAAAAATCGAAAACAACAAATATGAAAAAGAATTTCATTTAAATGGCGACCCTCGCAATTGCAATGCAATTCAAATCAATGCAGTGCAATGCACTCTTCTCTCCCAGGGAGGTCGTTAAAGATTGTACCGACTCTGCACCATATCGTCTGGAATAGCTCTGATTTCACTTCAGATAAATTTCTTTAATTCTTGGATGGTTTTTAGTTTATCGACATACCACTTTAGACTTCAGGTAACTCCGAAGAAAAATGTCACAGGGGGTGAGTTCTGAGGAGCGTGAAGGCCAAGAAACATCACCATTTTGGGAAATGACATGTCAAACTCATAAAGTCCATAGAAATCCTTTCCGTGGGAACTGTAGCTCCGTTCTGTTGAAACCAGATGCTGTCAATTTCAGATTCTTCAAGCCGAGGGATTAAAAGTTCTTGAAATGTAGCGAGGTACCTGGCGGAGTTAAACGTCACTGCCTGCTTTCTCTCATTTTCAAAAAAGTAGTGCCCAATTATTCCAAGTCACTGGAAGAGTCCTTTGCAACTTAGAAGGTCGTCTTTTAAATGAGATTATATTTCAAACTTGATTTTTTTCTTTTAGCAATAAAATTTCTTGAGTTTCTCTACACATTGTGTTTATTTTCAACACATTCGTTCAATTTGACAAGGTTTTAAAATTTGCCCACTTTAAATGTTGGAATTTGCTTGACTTACAGGGTTGGGATACATTAGAAATTACAATTTTTAATGAATATTTAAGGATTCATCATATTATTTTATTATCATTTATTTTTCTTATCTTTTGAAATAAGTTTGTGCAAAATTTTATATCTCTGCCCACGGAGAAAATTTTTTATTTTTTTGGAAATGGTCCAAAGTTAATACCAGATGGAACCAACCAGAAAGAACAATTTAAAAATTTATATGATTTTTTCTCTATTAGGTATATATTTATAGTTATTGATTTTAGGAGAGAGGTGGGGGAAGCAATTTTCTTGCCCCCCCCCCCCTCCTCCCAGCGGGAGACCGTGTTCTACCTCTCAAAGTCTTTTATAATAAATGACTACAATATTCTTTCAAGACAGAGACAAAGTTATATAAAAATACCGTATAAAAAACAAATTTGCATTCAATTCTCTTTGTCCGTTTAGACTTTTATGACGTCAAAAACTTTATTTCCTATATATTGTTGTAGCGTATTTTGATTATTTTTTTTTATGAAATTTTACTTAATTTGAATCATCAGATAGGGATTATGTTAATATAGCTATTCTGACACATTTAAATCTTTTTATGAACTTTGTATTTATATTAGCTACTCAGCCAGAAATCGCACGCTCACCCTGAGTAGCTAATTTTTAGTCTTAAAAATATTTTCTGATTTAAAAAACAATTTCTATTAGTTGAATTTGTAAGTAAAGAAATTAAGTAAGTTAAATGCTTCAACCATTTAAGGTGATTCCTCCTTGACTCACTAAGCTACAAATAAAATAATATCTCTACGTTTTTAAATAATAAATACAGTCCACTCATAGTGTTTTTCAAAATCTCCCTTTTATCCTAATTCTTTTTTGGACAGTTGAAAATATATTTTAAGGACGAGTTAAGCAATACAACTTTGAAATAAAGAAAAAAAATATCTTTATTGAAGCACACTTCCAATAATTTCCAAAAATGATAGACAATTAATACGATGTAATTATTTTATTATTTTTGACTAAGAAAATATTTTTAAAAACGAGATGTTTGGAATTTTTCAACTTCCTGCTTCGAAATTTACCAAAGTAAATGTCAAAACATCACTGAATTTTAAACAAATCATTGTCCGGTTGGCGTTCAAAACAAATGCGTGCTTCTTGGAAAAAAAGTAAAAAATGGCTTCTCTAAAAGAATTACTAGCTGGAGAGGAGAGTCAATCCCTTGGCCCTTTAGTCCTAGTACCTAATTAAGAATATTACCAAATTATTTCGGCATTATACAAAACATTATATAATTATATATATCACGTTTTGGTCGGTGAAGAAAATTCATAGGATTAATATTTACTAAATCAAAGAGCCGAAAAAGATAGACTAATTAGTTAATGAATAATTCTTAATTTGTACTCAGCATGCCCTACCGGTAGGGCATTTATTAATTAATTAATAATTGATTTATAATAAAAGACAAAAATTTGAGAATTAGACCTTCCTAGACCTGATAAATTTTTCTAGGAAATCAAATTAAAATTATTGTACTTGAGATTTCCATTCCCACGAGAGATGATCGAGTTTAGCTAATATTAAGACTTGTTGAAATTAGTTGGTATCATTAAGTGTGGTACTTACGAGCAGGTATCCTGCGGCGAGAGGGTTCAAAAATTCGGTTTCTACCAATTTCTTCAGTAGATCGTTGCCGAATAAATTTGTTTTTCTTTGATGAATTATTAGGTTGAAGTGATTGTTGTTCACGCCTCTGAGTATCCTCATGATTTGATGAAACACTTTGAAATGTTTTATTTGCAAGAAAACTCCACAATTTTTGAAAATCGCGCATCTTGATGAAGGTAAGGTCTCTGCCCTTTAGAGGCTAACAAATTTTTTTATGAAGATGCACACTGTATTTTATATGAATTAAAATAACCAATGAAATAAACACGTAGATATGTCACTTAAATGTTACACAGAGAAGTTTGAATGGCTTTTACCTGCGCGCTATTGCCGCCTGGTCTATTTAAATTGCTACCTCGCTGCCCCACCATAAGACGGAGACTAGCTAATCGCTCGGGGCCCCTCCTCTCACCAGCTCTCCTCTTTACGCAAAAACAAATGCTTGTTCTTTCTCTTTTTCTTTTCATGGTTCTATCCTTTAGGCTGAGGAAAATAGTTTAGCTTTATTTTATCATCGGCATCGGGAGCCATTAGACTCCGTTCCTAATCATTGGTAGGCAAATCACTTAGTATACATTTTTGTCGCATGACACGGCGGGAAATCATCAAGTTAAAAAATTAATTTTTAACTTAACCAATCAATCGAAGGCTAAACAGAAATCGCCAATAAAAAAATTTAAATTTAAATTAACTTCTAGAGTTTATTTTGTCTCTACTCGGTACTGGTTTCGTAAGATGGATTTTCGAAGAATCAAAGGTCTATAATTTATTAACGTATTGTTTGGTAGATGCCGTAAGGAAAATCAATTTTATTCTAAGGACCGTCGACCAAAAATAAATAATTTTGCATAGAATCTTTTATTTGTAGATATTTCGATCCCAGTGAGATGGAATCATCCTCAGAACACAAGCAACAGATGTTTTACAAATCGTTAATTTCTCCCATTTTGCAAAACATCTGTTGCTTGTGTTCTGAGGATGATTCCATCTCACTGGGATCGAAATATCTACAAATAAAAGATAACACTATATGCAAAATTATTTATTTTTGTCCTTAGAATAAAATTGATAATTTATTATCAAAGGTATTTTTTTTATTTTTCTCTATTAGGTTTACCAAAAGTGTATTGTATCGATGTGAACCTTCACCAGAACCTTAATTGTATTGCAAAGATAAGTTGTATAATTTTCTATCAATCTAAATTTCTCAAATCAATTGAAAAAGTTTGGGATGGAGGTCTAAATGGGCTGAGGTGTCGAAAAAAATCTTAAATAAATATACAAAAATTAATTATTCTTTGGCTTATAATAATTAAAATTAAATTCTAATTTTTGAGAAATTGAATATGAATTATCAGAATTAACGAATGAACTTTCGTTGAAAAAAAAAAAAAATATATATATATATATAGAATTAATATTATAAAAGTAAGAAACTAAAAAACTCGAAATTTCAAGGTAATGACGTATGTAGAGGCCTCAAACAAGACTCAGAATATGTTTCCTAGAGTAAACAGAATTTTTAGAAAAAAATCAAAAGCCTCATTGCCTCCTATAATAAAGGCAATAAAAAACTCATTAATGTAAGTGTAGAAATTGATTCACTCGAAAAAACAGCGAGAGGAACTTTCTGATAATAAATTCAGAACGACAAACTAAATATTATTTTGCCACTGTCTGTGTCCAAAACACAGACCTGGACAAAAAAACAATTAATTAACTAACATAAACAAAGAAATAGACAAAATAAGACAAGAAAGGGACAACCAAAGGCGGGCACACAGCACAGTCTGCGCTTTCACAAAAGAACAGTGCAAAGCACACACCACACACCCCCAATGGCCCAAAGCCCCCCCCCCTTTCTTTTTTTAATTTTTTTACCCCCCCCCCCCCCCCCCCCCCGGCCCCCCCCCCCCCCCCCCCCCCAACCGGCCCGGCCGACGATTATCAGGAAATACTGTTTTTAAATGCTTAAATATCAAAAAAACTATTTAAGAGATCGGAGCCAAATTTTTATATAAAAATAGAATAAATAAGGATTATTTTGAGCACGAATTCAAAAAACAGACCCTTCCCCAAAAGGAAGGCTCAAAGTTGAGATTTTGCCAATTTCAGGATGCCAAAAGTTGGTCTCTTATTTTTCCCTTTTTTTTATTTTTCTTTTTCTTCATTATTTTCTTAAATTTTCAAATTTTTAGACAAGGTTCCAGAACCGATTTTGATGAAATTTAAAGTATAAATAGACACTATCGATAGCCCGATACCTTTGATATAAAATTTCATTTTGGAAAATCATCCTGATAGAAATTCGTTAAAAATAAAAGACATTTTTTTTTGTCATAAATCGTGGTTTATTTTGGTAAATAACAATACAAGAAAAATGTTATTAGCTACAATAAAATACGTTTAGGTAGAATTAGTAGCCGAAATAAAGCACGATTTATGCCAAAAAAAGTCTTTTAATTCTAATAACTATAATCGTGAAAGTCTAAATCAAATACGGAAATGACTAAATAAGGAATAGGGGAGACTGGGTCTAGTTGAGCTAGTTGATACATTTTAAACCTTGTGACGATATTCAAGTTCTAGGGAATCCCAACGGCCGGCCATGTGGGTACAGTAAGCGACACAATTAAGTCCCCACCTGGGAGATAGAGCCTTGAGTCAAATCTCAGAAGGGGGGGGGGTAAAGGGGATAATTACCTCCCCCCACCAGAGATTTGAGAATAATATTTTTTTGGGAAAATCTTATTTTTAAATAAAATTTTAAAAATAAACTTAACAATTTGATTTGTATATATTTTCTGGTAAACAAGCACAGAATGGACCTTTAAATTCCCGAAAGGGAAAAAAAATTGTGTACTGTGCGACCCCCCCCCCCGCTCTTGCCTTGATTATATGGTATATAGTGAAATAATTTTAATGCTCAAAAAGATAAAATAAAATCATCTGTAACAGATTTTATTTACCTTTCCGGTCATTAAAATTATTTAATATTTACCATATACTATACCATATACTCAAGGCTCCCGAGGTGAGGACTTAATTGTGACGCTCACTGTACTAAGAACAATATTTTTTCATAATATTTTTATTATTGGCATAGGCCAACAGTAATTTTGGTGCCGGGTTATTTTGAGATATTTCTTGGTATATGGCTAGCACTGGTTCCAAATATAGCATTAGTTTTGCTTCATCAGCTCTAGTTTTAGAGATATAGAGAAAATTATATTTTCATAGAAAATATGCTCTGAAGCGGCTTTTATTTAGAATTTCCAAAATTTTTTAAAGCGTTACTCCTTAAAAATATGCAGATAGTTGAAGTACATAGAAGTAAATATTGAGTTTCAGTCAAAGAGAAGGTTTAGTGGAGCAAAAGATGGCTAAAAATCTAGAAAAATCTAATTTTTTCAGTTTTTTGTTTTTTTAACTTTGGACACCCCTACTAGGATTTTTACCATCCCTGAATATAAAGGGGGTTCCAATAGAAAAAAAGCCGGAGTCAACCGAAAAAAGTCGGAGAATTTTTCTATACAAAATTCATATCATTTTTCTTTAGTAAATTTTAGGTTTACCCTCGTTACTCAAACTTAAATTGACTCCATTTTTTTTTTAGTATAGGTCTTTTTGTTTAGTATTTGAGTTTCGTTCGAGCTTTGTTTTTTAGTAGGCTCTTCTTATCTCGTTCGATTTCTTTTGGGAATTTTTCTCCGGATTTGTGATATAAAATGAATTTATTATGAAATTTCAAAAAAAGCAGGAGAGCCGGGGTAAAGTCAGAGGTTGTCTAAAAAAGCCGGAGGGTTGGCAGCAATGCCTTTACCCAAGAATAGCTCTAATTTCTAAGCAAAACTCCATCTTTATCATAAAATTTTAAATTTTCTTATATTTTATTTTTAGTAAACCAATGATAACTGTTTTGTTCACAGTGGCGTAACTAGATTGATTGGCCCCCCGCAAGTACAAGGATGTCAACCCCTCCAAAAAAAAAAAAAAAATTGTTTATAATTTCTTTAATAATTAACCGATTTGCACGGATGAATGATTTCTGGAAAGCTAAAGAATTACAGAATATCGTACATATACGTTTTTTCATTCAGGGATGGTAAAAAATTTTAGGGATGTCCAAAGTTAAGAAAAACTGGACAATTTATTTTTTAACTTATAGCCGTTTTGCACCACTATCACTTCTGATTGGGCTAAATCTTTAGATTTCTATGTATTCTAACTACCTGCATATTTTTAAAAAGAAACATCATAAAAAAATCTAGAAAACTCAAAATAAGAGCAGCTTTAGAGCAGAATTTCTATTAAAATTTTATATTCTCTATATCTCTAAAACTAGAGCTATTCGAGATAAACTGATGGCATTTTTGGAAAAAGGACGACGCATATACCCAGAGAAAAGCTCGAAATTCCCCCGGTACCAAAATCACTGTTAGCCTGTGAATGTTTCCCAATTCTGACAAAAATCTATCGCAAGGGTTGTTTTAATTAATTTTTTTCTATGATCCCATCATGATTCCTCCATGAGGCTTATATTATCTTTTAACCTTTAACCAAGGTCCATTTTAGAATTTTTCAAAATTTTCGAGGGGATTCTCAGTCTTTAAATGAATGTCATTGCACAAAATTATAATTACACCCCCACCCTGAAAAAGTATGTTGACTAGGGGCCTGCCGTGGGCAGTGCGATTGATCAGCTCTAATTTAATAATTAATATTTCCTAATAGGTGAGTTGGCCTTGTCTACAAAAAGCAGCGCCAAGGCCCCTGATAGGCTGGAGATCCCGGGCTCGACTTTTCAGGGCCAATAGACGCTAGACTCACATAAATCTGTTAAATATGAAAATTCACGCTGAGTCACTTGCCTTTAAAGTCTACTATATTAAATTAAATAAAAAGAGTGTAGAAAATAAAAAAAAATAATTTTAATAATTGTTTGTTTTTTAATCTTGTTTTTTACTGTGTCAGTTGAAAATGAATATTTATACAATCAAAATATTTAAAGTTAGTATGAATTATCTATAAAAAAAAAGGTTTACAGGTCTTTAATTTTGACGTCACATTGATAAAAAAAAATCATTAAAATGTGTATGTTTTGTTTTTTTAACTTTAATTGTTTTCAATTAGTTGCTGCATTTTTTCACCCACCCCCTCCCCCTTCTCATCCAAACAAATTATATAAAAGATTGTTGATTAGCAATGGATATATGAATTAACAGCAGGAAAATATTCATTTTATAACTATAGATCAGACATATCAAACAACATTTTGTACTGTTCAAAAAATTAATAAAATTCGATTGTTGGAATGATTATATTATGTATTTATTAGACTCTATGTTTGTTTGTTTTTTCAAAACGTCTCGGCGGGCCACTTGTTTGACATGCCCGCTAGAGATCTGGGATCGGAAACGATTTGGAGAAGATTCTAACAAAGTTAGGCAAGTTACTAAAAAAAAGTATCTAAATACAAGATACTTTGATTTTGTATATCTAAATACAAGATACAATTAATTTTTGGGTATCGCGACTGACAAAAGATACATTTTGAGATATTTTTCGAAAAATATTTGTTTTTCGTTTTGACATACAAAACCTCAAAATCTTTTCAAAATTATTACTTTGGCATTGATATTAAACTCATATCCCAAAATTTATAAATAAAAAACAGTTTTACAGGATAAAGTCAAAAGGGTTGGGGGGATATAAATACATAAATACATATTTAGTTATGCGTATAAAATTTTAAAAAATAGGGCCCAAAAACCAGGGCTGTATTTCTAAATAGGCTGAAAAGGCTGGAGCCTATAGCGGCAAAAAAAATAGAGGGGTGGCGGATTGACAATTTAATTTACCCATTGTTAAAACGAAGTTGGGCAATTGCAGATAAAATTAAAAAGAGGGGATAAAAAAAAGCAAAAATGATTTTGGAAAAAATTCCGTAAGGCGTCAAAAATCTTACTTCTCTAAAAAAAAAAAGATAAAATAATTTTCACGGAAGGGAAAAAATTATTTTCCGAAAGGCGTCAAAAATCTTATTTCCATAAAAAAAAGATAAAATAATTTCCATGATTTTCGCGGAAGAAAAAAAAATTTCGTTTTCGGGGGCGGCAAAAGAGACTGAAATGCAAAGAAAAGACGTAGGCCTACTACCAGTCCCAGCTAGGGCAGCTCGTGGTCGCCATCCACGTACCCACAAGCTGTGGGCCCCTGAGCAAATTGTATTTACACGGTAAAAGAATTAAATCCAAATATTTCGGAAACTTAGTCTTCCTTCTATAGTAGACACTTCGCCAAGTTTAGAATGTCTAAAAAAAGGGAAATGGATACCTCTCAGAAACCGAAAAAAAGCAAACACAAAATAGACTTTAATAGATAGACACCAAAATAAAAAAATATGAAAAAATGAAAGTATCTTTTTGAGTCGAAGATACTCAATTTTTAAGTATTTAAATACAAGATATTTGTATCTCAGATACAAAAGTATCTTAAATAAGTATTTTAGATACTGTATCTGGATACTGTCCAGCTCTGGATTCTAAATATAAAATTTAGAATAAAATAATGATATTTTTCCCCCACCTCCCTCCTATTATTTTTGTTGTTAAACTTGTCCTTCGGAGTTGAGATAGTGTTATTGCTTCCTGGTCTAAAGTTGTGTGCTTTCTTCCATTCTTTCTAATTTAAATGCATTTAAAAATTAAGTCTAAATAGCCTGAAAGGAAAAAAAAAACAACCCTCTTCACAGTCTACTAATAGATTTTTTGTAAAAAATATACAAATAAAATCATATTATATAATTTATAGTGTGAATTTGATTAATTGGAATTTTTAAAAATGCATTTAATGTTGAGTGAGAGAAAGTAAAAAAGAATATTTTTTGGATATTTGCACCTCACCTGGTAATAATTAAGTTCTCAATTAAGATATGATAATTATTAACATTATTATTATATTATTATTATTATTAATAATAATAACACCTCTATTATCAGTGACCTAAAGTTAAAGCTCAATAGGGGCGCCCTTAAATGATATTTAGGCTATGAATAATTAAAAAAAAAAAAAAACTTTAAAGGCTTAAATCCGTTTTTCGGACTTTTTTTCAAGACGCAGTTATTTTAATAATTTTCCTTCGTGGTTCCATTAATTTAAAAAAAAATAAAAATTTTTTATTTATTATTATTCTAATAAAATAAAAAAAAATCAATGAAAATATTAATATTAACAAAAAATTGACAAAAAAACTTTATAATAATTTCTGGGATTTCTGGCCCAAGTTTTGAATACTTCGCGATGCAGGGCTTCCAATGGCTTAAAGTGGGTGGGCTACGTGGGACGAGTGACCTCATTTTCTACGGCACTGAAGACTATCTACACTGAAATTTGAGAGAAATGAATTGAGAATTTTAGAATTATATAACGAACAAACTTATTAGCTAAACAAAATTTTACGTCAGAGAAAATGCACTAGGCAGGGACGTCATTTCAGTTTTTGCTTGGGAAGACCAAAAAATTTGTTTTTTCTTCCTGTGCTGCTTAATTTATATATATATATATATATATATATCTATATTTTTATCTATACCATCTTCTATATCAATTCATAACGAGAGAGTGTGAGTTTGTATGTAGGGCTTAAGATCAGAAATTAGTAAACCTATTTTTTTTTAATTTCTATATACCGGATAGTTAAGATTTCCAGGAGTAACATACGCTCTTATTTATTTTGCTAATCCTGTATAGTGAAGAAATATTAGATACATAAAATGAATTTTTTATAATTTCAACATTTTTACTTTCTCTTACTTTTAATATCTAGAGAGAAAGTATTGTGATAGCTCAAAAATTAGATTTTACTTTTGTTTTTAGTAAAAGCCATTTTTATTTTTTTTTTTTAATTATATTCGCCTGTGGCAATTTTTCGATAATTTGTTGCCTAAAAATGAGGTGTTTTGAAAAATTTGAGAGGATAAAATAAAAGTTTCACTTTAAAAAATTGATTCTAGAGTTTATTAGTCGGGATTTTTTTTATATAGTCAATTAGAGTTTTTCTTTCTGCACCAAATGACATCCCATTTAGTCTGATCTGATTAGCCGTTCGGAATCTACAATGGTTTAAACCTTCAAAAAAGAATTTCCCGCCGCGCGGTAAAATGAAATAATAGGAAGAAAATACATGGTGATATCTTTAGTTGAAGAATCATTCTTTCTAACCGTAAATTCAAAATAATTATACCTCTTAAGACAGAGGAGTTATTCGAGCCGATAACGAGCAATTTTCCAACTGCTTTTATCAAACTTTTCATGCATGCCTTAAGTCTTCAAGTTCTCTCTAATAACAGGAATATATCCCCTGTTTTCCTTTGTTTATTAATTTAGTTTCCCTTACCTATATATACGGTATGTTAATATATATATAGAGAGAAAGTATTGGATTCATGTCAAAAATTCGATGTCGAGATTATGATGGAAATCCTCCCCCCCCCCCCTCCTCCCGAGTCCAAAAAAGTGGGTCCCACAAAATGGTCTATCTGTGTCTGTGTTCAATTTAAGCTGATTTCAACTTAAGTTGAGCTACGAGGTTGAAATTTTATATTTAAGTAAGGTACTCCCCTGAGGCGCGAAAATAAGCTTTTGAATAAAATCGGCCAAAAAGTACTAGTAGAGCCGGAAAGTGAATTTGAAAAAAAACTGAATTACATCAAGTGTATTTCAAACAATTTTTGCGAAACTGATTGGATATTTTATACTGATACTTTTTAAAAGGACATCTAAATAAAAATTGATTTATATGAATTTTAATCTAAAAAGAAAAAGATTTAAATTCTGTTACCATGGCAACCATTTCTCCTATCTTTCCTATGGAGAACAAGAGTAAATTGGTCTTCAGAAGATTTCAACGGCAAAATGATAATATACATTTTAAAGAGCATCTAGAAAATAGTTTATTTATGAATTTTAAACAAAATCGTTGGAGCGAATTTTGAGAAAATAAAAAAAAAAAATAAAAATAAAACTGAAAAAGTACATCAGTAAAGTACTAGTACTTTTTGGCCGATTTTGTTTAAAAGCTTATTCACACGAGTTTGGGGGGTGCCTAACTTAAATATAAAATTTCAACCTCGTAGCTTATTTTCTTCATGGTTAAAAATGTCCACACACAGACCATTTTTCGGGTAGGGGGCCTCAAAAAATGTATATCCATCAAAAAATCGACATCAAATTTTTGACATGATCGCAATACTTTCTATTATATATTTCATATTAAGTGCGAGGGGATGGTGTACCTAACTTAAATATTAAATTTCAACCCCCTCACTCATTTCGTTTTTGAGATAGTTTATTCAAAGACAGACCATTTTTGTGAACTCAGGGGAATTCATAACGTTTATTTCCATCAAAATTTTTGACATGAATCCAATATTTTCTCTCTATTTATATATGAACATACGTATATATAAAGTTAGGCAAGAGAATTTTAAGCTGTCTTCTTTTCTGGTTTTATTTTTCCTTTTAGAATATTTCCACTAATTAGACAATTTATATATATTATTTAATTCTAATTTCCAAAGGTTATTCTAAATTGACGAAAATAAATAGCTTATCTTCTCCGCCAGTTATCGACGTCCACTTCTCCTCCCCTTTCATTGATGACGATCGCAGCCCGGAGACGCCTTCAGGGCTAAATGAGTTTCCCAGCATCGTAGGTCAAGAGGAGAAGGTGTATTCCCCTTAAAAGAGGAACCAGTATCTTCTAATGGATTAGCAAGAATCAGTCAGGCAATTAATTTTATAAACAAGTCGATGGGATTAGCCCAAGTGGTCAACCTTGCCGACCATTTTTTAACGACAGGCACTTTTACGAAGATGCAACAACTAAAAAAAAAAACAAGTGCTTTTCCATTAACTAAAGTGAAGGAACTCATGGATGGGTTGATAAATGCCCCGTGCCTAGAACTAAATGGTCAGATCAGATGAACGGGCTACGACGGTCGGGGAGGAGAAAAAATCAGAATGATCACGGTTCATCTAACTGATTCATCTAACTCCTTGACAACATGCAAAAAGAGAGGTGGTTTTATTGGAAAAAGATTTCATAAGTTTATTGGGGGCCTATTCGGAGAGAACAGTGACGGTGCTACGGGGGGGGGGGGGGAGCAAGCCCACTCCGTCAATGGCATCTGCCCCCCCCCCCCCCAGTCAGCTTGAAACCAAAGTCGCGGGATGATAAATATAAATTTGTTATTTTTAAACAATATTGTTATTTAAACAATTTTTTAATTTAATTTACTGTCTTTTTTGGCATCTGAAGTCACTATTTATTTCAATTGATTGGTATCCAATTCAATTCTTCGCATGGGACGGAATGCGAACCCTTGACCTTTGGAGCCAGAAGCTCTAGCTCGGAGCCACAGGTCAAGGGCTTCATTTAAACAATAAATGATTAAAAAATCAAAATATAATAATTAACCAGGTAGAGCTTTGTTTGAAAAGAGATGGAATTTTTTCCAAACTCTAAAATAGCCAGTCAATATATCGTTTAAGATTTCTAATTTGCGAAATGAGTTTGTGTTTGATTGGGCAAAATTGTGCCCCATGGATTCGAACCAGGTTTGCCTGGAAGGCGTACTGCCTTTATCCTTGGCTCGGCGACCTAAAGGCATAAAGGCAGTACGCCCGACGCGAAAGCGCGGAGGTCCTGGTTCGACTCCAGGGGGCCAATCAAACACAAACTCATCTCGCAAATTTATCTTAAAAAATATAGCCTAATAAAATGAACATATAAAGTTTTGAATTTGATTAAATTTTTTTTGTTTCTCTGTTTGTATATTGCCTATATGTAGGGTTACCAGCCGTCCGGATTTCGTCCGGTCAATCCGGATTTGAAACACGTATCGTGTTTGGAGTCCGGATCCCAACCTTAATTATAATAAATTTGTAATTTATTAACCCCATAATACTTTTTTTTAAATTTAAAAAGCTTATAAATCAATCTAAATTTGGTAATATTTTTCACGTCTCAGGATAGCTAAAAACGCAGATTTCAGTCCCTAATTTACAAAGGTTTTTCCATACCCCCAGATCGTCTGTCTGGATCTGGTCTCAAAAAAATAATAACCCAAACTATATGTATATTGACCGCCCCCCCCCCCCTAATGGTAAGTTTTATCCACTCCTGCCCCCCTTCTGAGAAAAAGCTGGCGTCGCCACTGGGAGAGAAGTTTGAAAAAGTTGTAGATGTTTGAAATTAGTAGCCCAATGGCTGTGGCGGATTACCCACTAGGCACGTGCCTTGTATACCGGGGCCCCAAAATTTAAAAATATATTTTTGTAAATATTAAATTTTTATTTAAAAAATATTTTCTGAACCAAAATATACCAAAAATATTCTGTTATGATTTAGGAATACTTTGTTTTTCTGTGTGTAATTGTAAGTCTACTCTGTAGCTCCATTTAAAAATAAAGTACTATTACCAATTTTCTTTTATTTTTATTTTTAAAAATTTTAAATAGGTTGTGATAGTGGGAAGAACAAAAAATAATTGCATATACAATATCAAGGGAGCCCCCCGTCAAAGATAAAGTGCCTAGAGGCTCCAGACGACCTTAATCCGCCACTGCCTAACGGTAAGCTTTCGGCTTTGGCAGCCAAAGGCCATTTTATAATTTGCTTATTTTAATTCCACACGATGTTGTGTTCGGTACCTACTCTGGGGAAAAAACAAACAGATAGCATTCAAAAAACTACTTAATGATCTTATAGAACTTAAAAAAAAGTAATATACAGTGAAATTCCGATTATTCGTACAAATTTGCCAGACCCCAGAGAATTTTCTTTAATTTCGTACTCCAATCCAGATAATTCGTTCCAAAATGTCCACCCCGTGAACATGCGAATTATCGAGATTCTCCTCTAATAATACTTGGATATTTTATTGCGATTTCAGCCCTACCCGGTTAGCCTTCGGCTGGTTGGTAAAGGTAAAAATGATTAAATAACTGTAAAAAATAGTAACAAAATAATTGTAAATTGCTAATATTAATAACTATATTAAAGTGAATACATTCTAATGATATTCAATGACGTCAAAGCTTGTAGCTTATACTTATTTTACCTAACTATAAATTATCTTTCTACGTAGGAAGTTGGTCGTTTAGGAAAATAAAATCCATCAAAAATAATAAATAAACTTAATTGTAAGTTATGTATACCTATACAGGATTTTTTTCATTTTATATAAAAAAGAAATTCCATAGAATTAGTAGCAAAAAAATTATCCTTAACCAATTTACTATATATGCTAATTAAAAAAACAAAAAAAAAAAAAAAAACACACGTAAAAATAGTTGGAGTTTCAAAACTATCCAACTCATCTTAAATAAGTCTAACTCTAATACCCATAGGAGTTGGAACATTTTTTCTCAGGGGGGGGGAGCAAATATTGTACAAGACTTCAATCGATCTTAATCTAAATAACTCCCTCCAGTATTTTCTCAGTACTGCATCACAAAGAAGAAAAGCTACTTGTTTAGGCTAGTTACCCAGAACCATGGCGACACAGAGACAGTTGGGGGCCTATATTAGGGTGTACCTTATTTTTAAATTTTTTTTAAGTAATTGTTTTAGTTAGATTTTGTTTTTGTTATAGTAAATGAAATTTTACTAAATTCCGAGTTCATTTACTCCTCCCCCCCTGGACCGCCCTGGTCAAGATTCGAAAAAAAAATTTTTTACAGATACGTTCTAATTTTGTTTATTATATTAAAAAGATATACAAATTAATTTTACGCCATTCGGAGTTCATTAAGCCCCCCCCCCCCCCCCCCTTGAAACATGTCAAGTTAGATGGGAGTAGCCTATAGGCATGCGCCCGCAGCGACTTCCTATCTTTAATATGCAATTTTTTTTTTTTTTAATAATTTAGTTAGAAAACAATAAAACAAGCAATTAAATAGCAATATTTATTTAAAAGTACAAAAAAGTAGAAATTTTTGTGAATATTTCCTTTTCTTTTTTACAGTCGGGATACAAATGCCTGCTGTCTGCTCCTACATAAGTAGAAGAAATGCCTTTTGGTCTCGCTTAACGATTATTAGTCCATGAAAGTTTTTTGTTAATTAGCATTAGGGCTGTATTTCTAAAAAGGCTAAGAAGGCTGCAGCATAGAGCGGCAACAAGGGGGCGGCAGATTGGCAATTTATTCAAAAGTTAAAATGAAGAATTTCAGACAATAATATTTCCCATACGAATTTAAGAATACATTTTTTATTATTATATATTATTATATATATTAAATTATATTATATTCGTATAAAACAAATGTATTAAGGGGGTTCAGGAGCGACGTCTAAACGTACTTTTTTTATTTTATAAATATCTTCACAAATGTTTACATAATGAGAGGCTATGCCGAGGCGGGACCTGGGCCGATTTTTTATTACTTAAAAAAATAAAATAAAGTATTTTCATATTTGAGGGCCTATGCAGGCTCGATGCCTGGGGCGGACCGCCCCCCTCGGTGTGCCTCTGCATGGCTAACATTAAGTTTTGCACTTGGGCTTTTTGAAAGACGCCTACTAGTTAGGCCACCCAAAAACTCACCACTAAATATCCAGTGTCTGTGTAGCTTACTTGAGGTAGGATTTAGTGAATCTTTTATTATAGGTCATAAGCCATCCCTTTTGAACAAAAGATAGAGCCTTATCATAATAAATAAATTTGATCTCAAATTAATAGAAATTCAACTTTTTTATTAATTCCATCTTTTTATTTGGATTAAAATTAACTTATTTCAACTTGTATTCGAATTTTTAATCAAATTTTTCAGATATCTATAGAAAATTTGCAAAATCCTCTTTCTGTTTCGCAATGGAAGAAGCCAGATCGATGAAATTTAGTATATAATTCTTACAGTAAAATTATAGACCTGTGTCAACATTTGCAGTAAATACTACAACCGGAAGTAGATCTTTATCTAACATTAGAAAAATGTTACTTTTTAAAAATATTTTAAGTAAAGAAAGAGAGAAGGAAATGCTCTAAAAAACTTGTTTACCTTCTTGAATCCTTTTCTAATGTCAATTTGAAGGGACGTTTTGAGGTCCCCTGAGTCCAAAATAGTGGTTTCCGCAACATTGTCTGTTTATCTGTTTCTATGTGTCTGTGTGTGTTAAATTTAAGCCATAAAGGAATTGAGCTACGAGGTTGAAATTTTATTTTTAATTTAAATATTTTGAACATTTCAGGGTGTGGGTCCTTAGCCCCTCCCTTATATATGCCTCTGGAATGAAGATATTCTTCCAAGCCATCAAATCTTTCTTCCAGGCAATATTTCTGTTAATGATACAAACAAGCTGGAAATTTTAGCAGCATATTTAGATAACAAAACATCACTAGCTGCAGTGAAAGCTGAATATGAACTATGGTGTAAAAGAGCTTCCTCCCCTGACTCTAACCTTCAAGTGCTAAAAGTGTCCTTACCTTACACGATGTCAGAATGTCAGTCCGCCTGAATCAGTCCGAATGTCAGTATTTTCTTCATTCAAGGTTAACTCTACACGTATCAGTCAGACCGCCAGTCACAATCAAGTTTTTTTTAACTCATTCGACTTTTGGAAATCACTAATTTGGGAAAAACTAGGTGGATGGAAAAAACTGTAAAAATCCAATCCCCTGAAAAAACTGGATAAAAGCTTATATTTCATATTTTTAATGTTTTAGAGTATTGAAGATGTTGTCTTATTTTTTAAATCCTGAAATATTTTACAGAGTTGTGCTAAAACTAGATATTTTACAACTCTAGATATGTACAATTTAATGTGACATTTATTACAAAGTTAGTTAGATCGTCTATTACTTGATTCTTTTCACTTGTAGGATTTCGGGGGGAGGAGGGGGGAAGCCCTCTCAGCCCCCCTCAGATACGCCACTGCTCATGTTTATGTCTTTATCTTCTTCTTCTGTCCTCGCCCTTATTATTCCAGCGGTGCGGGGTCGGCGGCTTTATATTAACCATAATTGAAAATTCTCCTCCGTAAAGATATATTGTGGAAAATAATACTATAATATGTTCATTTTTAACAGAGAACCAAAATTTAATATTTTATGTTCCCAAGAAGTGATTTTAATCTGAAAGAGAGTTTTATTCATACAGAGCCGAATCTTACGTGTAAATTTTGTTTTGAATTGATTTTTGTTTGCAAACAATCTTTAATTGAAATGTCCATTTGATTTTTTCCCTGAACACTTGAAAGTGCATCGCGGAATACGCCTTGAGAAACAAAATGGTATTATACCAGGGGTGGCCAAGCTTCTTGATAGCCCGACCCTTTTTCAAAATTAGAAATTTTTCACGAATCGCAATTAAATACGTATTTAAAAATTATGCAAAAAAGGAATTAAAATTTTTTTTACAGAAATTATATTTATTGAAAACATAAATAAAAGTACAAAATATGTGTATTGAATTTAAATTTTAAAAATTAAACACATTTATTTTTGATAATTCTTTAAAATTTGATGAATAATTGATAACAGCACTTGTCAGTAACATTTATCGAGAGCCACAAATAATCGTTCAAAGAGCCGCATGTGGCTCGCGAGCCGCAGGTTGGCCACCCCTGTATTATACCATTCTTAATCTACTATCAAGTATTACAGCATATCCATGCCAATTTAAGAAGTATTTAATTCTTCTAGATAAAAATTACTTATATTTGAGGAATTTACATATGTAAATTTTAATATACTACAATTTAAGTAATTATCCAAAATGTTATAAGTCACGTAGAAAGTAGGTTCAAAAACTAAAGTAAGATCTTTTTTTTATCAAGCCACTATTAAATAAAGATACCATTTGAAAGTAAAATATTTTTTTTCTTTATTTGCTCCTTCCAAAATGAAATATTTTAAATGAGCCTGTAGGGTCATATAACTCCTAGGCGAACGGCGCACATAGGAGTATTTAGATTTGTTCAATAAACTCGGACAAAAGTCGAAATCACTAAGTTACTCAAAAGTCGCAATAAACTTATTGTTTTCCGTCCTAAGGTAGCCAATAACAGGGAAGTCATTTGAGGGGGTTAGGGGGCAGGGGCAATTGCCCCCCCCCCTAAGATTTTGGAAGAAAATAGTAAATTCTGATCTTAGCCCGGTATGTACTACATTTCAAAACATACATTGATTCATTTTCAGTCAGCATTTTACGTTTACAAATTATATTACGAAGCCATAATTTTTGGCATACATTTTTAGTTCAATTTTCAGACAAAAGCATTTTTGTTTATGTGTCTGATCTTTTCTGGCTATTATTTATATATAACCATAAAATATGCTTATTTGACTATTATATAGCACACTTACATCATCCCTTAAGTCCGTCATTTTGTTTTACCTGAAATAATTCATTTTTTTTACTCATTAATTTGAAGTAACTGAAAAACAAAATGGGGGATTTAGGGGGAAGATGTAAGAGTGGTATATAATTCTATAACCAAAGAGAATTGGGAAGTTTTGCTAGGCTGATAGGACGGGATCATTACGCGGAAAATGAGGAGTAAACATTGCTAGGGAAAATTCGAATTATAGAGAGGGTAAGTGATTATAGTAGAACGTTCTATTCCCCTCTTGTTACGAAAAAGATCTCGAGTTATCGAGTGTATCTAAATACACAGCATTGTTTTATTTTTCGGATTAACGAAAAATTCGAATTATCGAGGTTCAAATTATAGAGAGTCGACTGTATTTATGTAGGGGCATGATAATATCAATTTTTGTTGTCTTCCGTTGGTTGCAAAGAAGCCTGTTGCTTCACACAAAATAGTTGCGAAAAATTCATTGGTTTTTTTTAAGGTCTTTTTCCGCATCTGAGTCATCAGGCCCGGCAGGTCCTTGTTTAATAAAATTAATTGATAGGCAATATAATTTGAATAAATTTACTCATCATAAACAAGAAATTGCCGGAGCTTACTTGGATTTGCTATGTTCGAACGCCACTTGGAAATTAAGTTATGCAAAATATAAAATCCACCGAAGTATAAAATATAATATTCAATGAGGGATCAGAAACTAGTCTGGATCTAACACCCTCACAGTGGCGTAGTGAGCTTAACTCGCGCCCGGGGCACAATACCTTTTTAGCGCCCCCCCCCCATTCGAAAACCATATAATATTATATGTAAAATATACAAAATTATTATGGGGGCGGTATAACTTGGCGAAAATTTTCTCGCCGAAAACAAACTCGCCGAAAATCCGGAAGGTTCCAAAATAAAATATTTTTAAAAATCTGGTGCAACAGTCACACCAGATTTTTTAAAATATTTTGTGCGACAGTCACACCAGATTTTTTAAAATATTTTATTTTGGAACTTTTCAGATTTTCGGCCATTTTTTGGGCGAGATTTTTTTCGTCGAGTTTGTTTTCGGCGAAAAAATTTTCAGCGAGTTTGTTTTCGGCGAGATTTTGCTTAGGGCGAGAAAATTTTCGGCGAGTTTTTCTTTTCGGCGATTTTTTTTCGACGAGATTTTGCTTTCAGCTAGAAAATTTTCGGTGCGTTTTTTTCGGCGAGTTTTTTGCGAGTTTTTTTTTCAACGAGAATTATTATATTACACTGGCACTACATTTAAAATATATTTTTCAGAAATCAATTATAATAACAATAAAAATTATCCAGGAATTTTTTGTTTTGCGGACCATTTAGCCCCCATTTGTGAGTAGCGCCCGGGGCATCATGACCCCCCCTTGCCCCCCCCCCCTCGCTACGCCACTGCACCCTCACCTGAATACCTCCTTGTGGGGGAAAATAATGATAAATATTGTGCCTGTGAGTGTTGGTATCATCTGGAAAAATGATCTTTTTCGTGGATTTTAAATAATTTAAGCATCTTTTAAATATTAGGTCTATTTTGTATTTTTTCTTGAAGGTGATGTTTAAGGCGTTTCAAGGTATTCGGAGTTAAGAGGATATATCGAGTAGATTTCGGGAACCAAATTAGCCAAGGGTTGATCATAAGAGGAAAATTCAGAAGTCAAGATGATATTTTGGAAGAAAGTATTGTAGGTTTTCATTCGTTTGTAGGATCAATTGATTTGGGGAACGGTTTGTCTGTCTCTATTTGGGATTATAGTCCTATGCACCCTATGATAAAATCTATAATAAATTTTGTCAAGTCCTAAGGTGCTGGTTTTGTGAAATTTGTATTTAGTTCTTGAGCGCAGAGATTTGTTGAGGGAGAACGAGGTCATACCATCCTTGTTATGGTTTTGGCCAGGTTTTCCTTAAGAACTCAACAGCCAATGCGATGTTTACTTCTGGCCGTGGCGTAGACTAAGTTGTTTTTTTTACATCTATGTTTCAAAGGAAATGTATGAACATGTTGGTAATGGCAATACATTTCTATTTTGTTTTGTTTTGTTGTTATTGTATTTAAATTTGTATTGTGTTTGTTTGGACATAGCCATCGAGGATTTGTGCCTCTAAACGGGTAGTTAATAAATTTATTTATTTATTTTGTATTTCAGTAAAGTGTCTATTTCCTTTCTAGGAACATTTGATTGGATTTAAGAGGAAAAATTAAAAATACCTTAATGTTTAAAGGGAAAAATCTCTTAAATATGTTCTCTTTTAAGAAAAGAATTTCAACTCAAAATCCGTGCCTTTAACCATTCGTTAGAAGCAATATTTTAACTGACTGTGATAATAAATAATAGTGATGTTCGTCCAATTACTAAGGGTGCGCAGTAATAAAATTTGATGCCTAATCAATAGTACATAATTATTTAATCTTATTTTGTTATTTTTTCTATGCCGCTGACAGAGTAGAGGGTTAAGTAACTCTGAGTGAGATGTTTTGCAAATCACGCTATTGTTTAATAACAAATTAATTCATATTTAAACTTTCTACCGTAGGCTCTAGTTGAAACATTATCATAGTAGTATCAATCAAATTTGAATGATACAAATAAAAATTTTAGGGAATTTGTTTCAAATTATTTATTTATAAAGATGAGATGCTTTTAAAATGTATTAATCTAAATTTTGTTTTGTTTTTCTTTATTAACCATATAAAATGCTTCTTTTAGGATCGAATTAAGATAAAATTGAATAGTATAGTTTAATCTTCTTTTCAAAATTTTTATATTAAAGAAACCAAGACAAATATTACTTTTGAATTATTTTAAAATCTTGAGAGTTCATATAGTAGATAATGGATTTTGCAACCCCTGTCAGATTCCACTTTTCGGGCAATATATATTCTAGAATTAAAATTTTCCATATGTTTAGTAACTTATCAAAAACCAAAAAAAAAAAATAAAATAAAAGCAAACCGAATTTAATTATTTTTGTGATATTAATTAATTACAGAAAATAATAAATATATTTACAAATGAAATGTGACAGTTGTAGGTTAGGTTACCATATTTAATTTTTGAATTTCATTTTTTAAATTATTTTATTAAAATTTTGATTATATTTTTCACTAAATAACTAGAAAACAACATCGCCAATGCTCTAAAACATTAAAAAATATGAAATATAAGCTTTTAACCTGTTTTTTCAAAGAGTTGGTTATTTACAGTTATTTGCAACGACCGAAAAGAAAATTTTAAATATTTAATTATGAATTTTATTTTAATCAATTATAATACATAGGAATTATAATATACAACAGAATAAAATGATTGTAATAATGAAGTTAATAGGGGGCTTTTTCTTCTTTGTTTTGCAAATTGATTAATTATTGCCTCACAATTGTGAGATTGAAGAATACTTTTTCTCTCAAAAGAAAAAAATATCAAAAATCTGGGGGGGGGGGGGGCGATCTCATAAATCATGTCATAAATCGTGCTGTAAGAAGTAAAATTGAAATTTGTGTTTTTTGTATACTTGCAGATATTTAATTGGCTTTGAAAAAATGACATAAAAAATTGTTGTTATGATAATTACGATCAATTATTTCGTCTTTTAAAAAAGTTGCAGGAATTTTTTAAACTGTTGTCTTGTTTGGAAAAACCAAAACATAAACACGAAATAAAATGAATGTTTTAAATGATTGATATGTTCTAACTAATAGGAGAATTTTAATTTTGAATATGTAAATTTAACTATGGATTTATAATTAATTATGAGTGATTAATTTATTTTTTCTTTTGAAAAAAAAATTTGAGATTATTCTTAAGATATGGATTTAGAAAAAAAGGTGCCTAATTGGAAAATACTAATTTGTTATTGAAATTTTTATCCAAAGTCAAAAATTAATGTGATATCATATTAATTTTCAACATGTCTTTAATAAAAAATGAAGTCTCTAAGATTTTGCTGACTCATTCACTAACGTCATAGCTATAATAGCTCCAAAGCACGCCTATTGCTTCTCCAGTGTAATTGAGTCTTGGATAAAAAATACAAAATTATTAATAAAAAATTTCTAGCTAGCTTAAACAAGAAAAACATTATGAAATTAGTTGGTTTAATATCTATATATATATAAAATTTTTATATAAAAAAATTAACATAGCCCTTGACTGAATGACTCATCATCTCTCAGCCCAAACAATGAATGAAAAATTGAAGAAACTTTGAAATATAATAAATCAACTTCACTTAATAAATGTTTTTTTCAAAATGTATTTCAAAGAAAATGACTAATATTTATATTTATAAGATTAATAGAGCATTGTTGAAAATGTTTTTCCTCGCGTCACACTTTTCGAACTAGTCAATAGCAAATTAATATTCCATCTACGTTATCAATTTATTATCAATTTATTTGAAAAACCATAAATGTCTACTTTTCCACAAATGCTGATTTAGGGTCCTTAAATTTTGAATTTCGAAAAATTCCGTTTTAGCGAGCGTCTTGCTAAAAAATATAATCTTCAAAACTACATAAAATTTCGAAAAACGGTTTGAGGTAAATGATGTTTAGTAGTTTTTGGTCATTTGGAATTTTATATACAAGAAAAAATCAAAACTTTGTATAAAAATAGTACTGTAACATTTAAAACTTGAATTTGATTTTTAAAGAAATGCAAAACTTAAACGTAGATAAATTTAAAATTACGAGGGTCATTTCAAAAGTCATGGCAACTATTTTATATATTCAGAATAACCGGATATGCGGTTATCGCACTATATATATTTGAAAATATGGCGAACACAGAACGGGATGCGACCACCAGAGTGCATTCGTTTCTAGTAAACAATAGATGCAAAAGTTAGTATACTAAAAATCAGTACGTATCTATAAATTAATTTTTTTTTTTTGGGGGGGGGCTGATGAGTATAACGGGGGTTTGAGGGGTATGGAATACCCTCGAACGGGAAGGAGGGTCCGGGGGTCCTCCCCCGGAAATTTTTTTCAATTTTATGTATCTAGAAGCATTTTCAGACCACCTAAACAATCCTGAAAGAGTTGTGCTAAAATTCTAGATATTTTACAACTCTACATATGTACAATTTAATGTGACATTTATTACCAAGTTTATGTATTTAGATAGATCGTCTACTACTTGAGCGGTTTCTAGTTTTAAATGTAAAGCTATACATTTTTTCATTTTTATTCTTTTCACTTGTAGGATTTCGGGGGGGGGGGGGGGGGCTGCTCCTTAGATACGTCCCTGCTAAAAACTATGTTCCAAGATGGAAGTCACTTACATTTATTAGCGAGAATATGTAAAAATTGCTCCGCTGATTTCAGTCCGTATGACTTTGATCACATTCCAATGCAGTAAAGTTCTCCTTAGAAAAAAAATTAAAATATTTTTAGGGAACTCCCTGCTTCGGTTCGATTAGCTCCGGTCCTAGAAGCTAATCGAACCTAATCAAAGAGTTCCCTAAAGTTGTTTTAAATTTTGTTTTCTAAAGAAAACCTTACTGAAACGGACTAGGCCGGGATACCTGCAAGTTGTTTGAAATATTATATCGTTTTAATATTTGTTTTAAGAACGGTCGTTTAATAAATATTATGATTTTAGCAAAAGTTCTTTATTAATTGAACAACAAAAAGAACAAAATGTTTTTTTAGGAGATAAATATTATAAAGAAATAAAAAACCCCAAAAAGCAAATAGCTATATACTTTTTTCATGAAATAGGCAAAATTAACAAAAAAATATCGCCTAATTCACGAAATGGGTAAAATTTTGCCGATTTCACGAAATAGGTAATTTCGTCAGTTAGGCTTAACGTATATACGGTACAAGGGCGGATACAAGGGGGGGGGGGGGGGGTAAAGGAGGTAATTACCTCCCCCGAGATTCGAAAAAATACCTTTTTTTCGCAAAAAAATTTATTTTTAATATAAAATTTTTAAAATTAATACTTAAAAATTTGATATGTATTTATATTCTGGCAAACAATTACAGAATGCGCTTTTAAATTGCCGAAATTAAAAAAAAAATAGTGTGCTGTGCGACGAGTCACACCAGATTACCCGGGGGGGGGGGGCCCCCGAGAAACACCTCTGGATCCGCCCTTGATACGGTATAAGTATGAAAGTACGATTAATCTTTTATAGCCCTTGAAGATGTTTTAAAATATAGCCGAAACTCTTCAAAGCGCTGAGTCGGCCAAAAAAATCTCTACCATAAAAAACAAGCCATAATAAAAGTCAAAAATTTTAATAATTTTAATTTTATTGTTTTCTGTTTGAGGCCCAAGCTCTCAAGATTTCAAGATAACCAACCAAGAATACATATAAATAACAACAACCAAAAATTTATTATCTATAAAAACCTTTTTTCATTTATTTGAATTAATAAATATATATATATATTTAAAATTGAGATATACATAGGGCATGTTCAGCATTATATTATGCCACATTGTTCAATGTTTTTATTAGCCCGCTCCGGAAGCATAGGCAACCTGTCTAAAGGTAGAAATAAATATATTTATTTATTTTTACTTTCTCTTACCCTATGTATGAAATATATATAGAGAGAAAATATTGCGATCATGTCAAAAATTCGATGTCGAGATTTTGACGAATATACACGTTTTGAGGTCCCCTGAGTCCAAAAAAGCGGGTCCGGCAAATTTGTCTGTCTGTAAACAAATAGCTCAGGAGCGAGAAGAGCTAGGAGGTTGAAATTTTATATTTGAGTTAGGCAGCCCCCCAAGGGATGAAAATAGCTTTTGAACAAATTTGACCAAAAAGTACTTTTTCAGTTTATTTCGATTTTCTCAAAATTCGCTACAACGATTTTGATTAAAATTCATACATAAATCAACTAATTTTTAGATGCAAGTATATAAACGAATTTTTTCTTGAAAATTGTTTGAAATACACTTTACTGATGTGGAAGCATTCTTAGCTCAACTCCATCTATGAATTCCGTGGCCAAGTTTGGAACTTAGGTTCTATGGTCAACTAAATATTAGGAACCGACCGAATATTCGGTTTCGGTTACGGTTTCGGCCGAAACTAAGGTTGAGGCCGAATATTCGGTTTCGGTTTCGGTTTCGGCTGAAAATCTTGTTTCGGTCGGACCCTACTAAATATATCTCGACTCAAAAATATCTGGTGTGTTGTGCGACCAGCCACATCATATTTTTACATTTCTTTACAACGTGTAAAGAACTAAGTAAATTACTCGGAGGTAAAAAAAACTTGCCAACTCTGCCCCCCACGGAATTAGATTCTAATCCGTCCACCGCAGCCTTTATAAAAGGCTTCTAGCAAAACATACCTTAAACGCTAGCCTTAAGCTCTCATGGAATCAGGGATGGATTAATGCAATTTTGTCGGTGGGGTTTTTTTTTTTTTTTTTTTATTTAAGATCTTTTCCGGCATCTCTGGTCATTTAGACCCCGTCCATATTTATTGAAATTTATTGAAAAATTTAGTAAATATTTAATTTATTTAAATTGATTGGTAGCCAATTCAATTTAAATAAATTTTTGTCGCATGGGATGGGATGCTATTTTCGGTGGGGGCGGTTTCTCTGAAGATTCAATTTACAGGAGGGCTTCTCTGGGGGATGAAAATCTTTTAAATAATATTTTAAAATAAATGTAAAAATATATTTTAGACAAAAAATCATAATTTCTTTAGATGATTAGTTTTTAAAACTTTTTCAATTTTTTCTAGGGCGGTCGCCCCCTACGCCCCCCCTCCCTTTAATCCGTCCCTGCTTGCAATAAAGTTAAAATATTTATTTATTTTATTATAATTTGATTTTACTTTTAGATTATTTATCTAGTATTAAATATTAACTGGAGTAATAATAATTATTAACTGTCTAATTCATAAAAGAGTATTTAAAAAGATTAGATATAAAATTTTATTAGGACTATACTACGTAAAATTTCCTTTTATCTACGATTTTTACTTTTAGGTTAAACATAAATAGAGTTTAGTCGTCTTAAACAAGGGTTCTCGGAATTTTGGTTAAAATGATTTTTTAAACAACAGTTTAGGCTTAAAATACTTTTATGAATAGACATTTTCCTAAAATGTTGATTAAATCGACTTAAAGTTTTATAAATTAGGCAGTAAATATTTAAAAAAAAATTCTTAATTCATTTTCTCTATTTATGATATTGTATTGTATTTATATATACCTATATATGTTAAGCAGGGACGTCATTTGAGGGCTCTACCTCCCAAGGTGTTGGAAAAAAATAGTAAATTCTGAGCTTAGCCCCTACACACAAACCTCACACTCTCTCTTTATAAATAAGTTTAGAAGATGGTATAGATAAAAATATAGAGGTACCATCAAGAGAAAAGAAATTGGACAACCCCCTCACGTCTACCTGAATTTAGAGCCTTTTGAGGTAGTAAAAAAATTATTTGCCCGTCCCAAGCACATACTGAAATGACGTCACTGATGTTACGCCAAATTAACGAAATTGCCTATCTCATGAAATCGGCAAGCCCTTTGCCGATTTCATGAATTAGTAAGTTTTATGCCTATTTCACGAAATGACCAACGCCAGTAGCGCATTCTGTGAATTTATTTTCGCAACTATTCTTCGCACCCGCCAAGGTTATTCGAATAGACAAGGTTGACTGATCCGCCCATTTCCGAAGTTTTTTGCGTACCCGTTTTTGATTGGTTTGACGCATCTGGAGTCTTCTTCCCACCACTTACATATAGAAAAGCAATGTGTTTATTTTTTTGGAGTTCATTTCTTTGCAATTTATTTAATTTTCTTTGCATATATAAAGTTTACATCCTTATTGATGTTATTAACTTAAATTTACTAACTCACTTTATACTTTTAGTCAGGTAAATTTCATTTTTTTTATCAACCTCTTCTATTTAATTTTCAAGTATGAAAAAAAATAACATGAAAAAATACATTTTTTTTTTTGTCTTTTTAAACATCTTAGTATTTGGACAAGCTATAACATTTGCGGTTTTTTTTTTTTATTTGATTCAGAACCATTTGCTGTCTTCCAAAAATATAATACCCCCCCCCCCTATTTTAAATTACAAAAAACTAATTTTTAGTCAATTTTAGTGTATTTTTGGCTACATATTTTGAATAGTAAAAGATATCTTCAATCTCATATTTTTATCAAATTCTACATTAAATTTGGAAAAAAATTAGTCCCTTTGTAGTATTCTAAGCAATTGTTTAGCAGCTGTGCAAATGTTGACATATGATACAAAATTTTTTCTTTTCTGATTAATTTTTTTTTGGCCATATATTTTAAACGATAATCAATATCTTATATATGATTTACTTTTATAATCTACATTAAATTTCCTATAAATAGAATTTTGAATAGTAAAAGATATCTTCAATCTCATATTTTTATCAAATTCTACATTAAATTTGGAAAAAAATTAGTCCCTTTGTAGTATTCTAAGCAATTGTTTAGCAGCTGTGCAAATGTTGACATATGATACAAAATTTTTTCTTTTCTGATTAATTTTTTTTTGGCCATATATTTTAAACGATAATCAATATCTTATATATGATTTACTTTTTATAATCTACATTAAATTTCCTATAAATAGAACCCACTTTGAATCTGTACAACCCTTATTTAAGTTCTATAATTCGTGATACTTGAGACAAATTTTTAAGTAGGCCTATTTTGTCCCGAGATATTTTTTTACATTTTGGTTATATTTTATAATGATAATGATAATGATATGTTTGATCTGTGATTGGGTCTCAGCTAGCTAACAGAGACTTGGGCTCTAATTTCACCATATAGCTAGCTGAAATTACTTGAAACTTAGCTTATCCGATTGGTAGCAAAATGGCTACATCTGATGCAAGTGGCAATAACCTAAATCATCCCCCCCCCAAAAAAAAAAAATCTTTTTGCTACGTCCCTGGACCTATATATATTTTGTACATGGCTATGTACTGTATATATAAGTACACAAATGTTTTCATTTTTGAGGGTCTATCCCGAGGCCCGCGTCGGCATTAACACTCTGATAAAATGCAAACTTAAGAGGTAAGTCTTGATTAATTTTATTTGCAAGTTTTTCCAAAATACTGGATTTTATCCTAGAGATAGTAAAATATTATATAAGCTTCTATTTGAGATCAAAGAGGATTTATAGATTAATTTTTCTTTAATTCAATGTAGAGCCTCAAATAGAGCCTCAAAATGCCCACAGGCTTTTTCTTTCAAGGTGACTTATAAGAATTTTTTAACTTACTATATAAAATTTAAATAAGCATTTCCTGCAAATTCAACCTATGGTAATTAACAGGGCATTTAAAAATTTGGTGCCTGTAGGCACTTATTAAAATGCCGTCCAAGGGGCGGGTAATGCGCCTATAGGGTGACTGATCATATATAAAAACGCGAACCTGATTCTGAAAATTACTATTCCTAGAAGAAAATTATACTATTCTTTTTATAATAATTATTATTTTTTTCTATAATTTGCTCCCTAAAAAAAATCTGCCTACTTTGGTCAGAGGAAAATCCTACCATGGTAATGAACAGAGATAAATATAAAATAAATTATTTCAATACTAGATGATAAAAACAATCCTTTTTCTCTAGGATTCTAAAGGGGCGAAATACTCAAGTTTTCCATGCAAAAAAAAGGTACGCAGCTAACTATAACAAAATTACTAATATAAATTTCTAAAATCCACAAAAAATGTCCCATCATTCCCCGCTTCTCAAATGTCTCACTTTTTCGTGTGTGATATTTGCAATATTTGGACGACCTTTACCGAGAAGAGGAGTTCTTTTATTCTGTGCATCTCACTCTACAAGCAAGAGCGAATTTTGGTCCAGATAAGAGTATTTATTTCTTTTTCTCTCTTTTAGTTCAAACTTTGGAACTACCAATCTTTAAACCAAACCTATTCGAAGAAATTTATATATTTACTTTTAAATATATATTTTTTTTTATTTCAAAAAATAAAAATAAAAAAAAAACATTGTGTGGTTTTATGAAACCACGATGCAAGTGAAACTTTTTTCGGATCGTAGGCTTTTAACTGAAAATTTTCAGAAAATTATTCAATTAAGGGTATTAAAATCGCGTTTTTAATTTTAATTTAATAATTGGAAAATGGGAATGATAATGGGAAATCATTTGGAGTATGTTAAATTAAAAACTGAGAAAAATATTTATTTAGTATTTGAATCATTTTAAATTATTTTAAAAATTATATTTTATCAATTTAAAAATTGAAAAATTAAACCTCACAATTATTTTTTATAATTCGTCATATATATTAAATTTCAACTTTCCTATTTTTGTCGTCATGGCTTGTAACGTCATAACTTGTAGCGTCACGGCCTTTGACGTGACGTCAATGATAGAGAAACGAAAAAATTTGTGTCGATCAAAATAAAGTTTCACTTTAATAAAAAATAAAAAGAGAGCAAGTACGGGTGGAGCAAATAAAGAGAGCCTTTGGATGCCAAATGCCGAAATGGAGACGTTTCGGACAAAATTTTATTCGCCCATCCTCAGTCCCTGTAGGCTTATAAACTAATTAGGCACAAAGTTGTGCAAATGTATATTTTTTTATAAAAACAGGCAAGTGTTTAATGCTTCGTGAGAGTCTATAAGAAACGTCTCCTTTTCGGCATTTGGCATTCAAAGGCTCTCTTTATTTGCTGCACCCGTACTTGTATTTAAAAATAAAAAAGAAAAAAAAATTAAATTTAAAAAAAGAGGAACAAGATGAGCAAGTGTGGAAATAATTCTTCCTCTGTGGATTGAAAAAATGTCGACTTTGTTTTCACCTAAAATGTGCTGGCATAACTCAATGACCTCAAATGCCTCATAGAATCCAAGAAACCCTGGTTTTGTCTAAATGCTAGCAACAAGGGTGGAAACTCGGAAGGAGGCAGTTGCATCTCATGAATTATCGCTAGACGCAATGTCTAAACTAAACACAATTTTCGATCAGAATGTAAAAATAGTCAAACAAAATAAAAAATTAACAACCATATAACCTAGCATGCTTAAGCATCACTATGATTGAACAATCAGCCCTCTTTGCCACAAACACAATCGAAATCCGAAACCTTTCTGGGAAGCCCAACGAAGTTGTACTTAATAAGTTTTTTCAAAAATTTTCAAATTTCTAATTTATTATTAATTATTTAAATTTATTATTAAATCTTCTTCTTCTGTCATCGCCTTATTCTCGTGATGCGGGGTCGGTGGACCTCACTTTTACCCTCCATCCCTATCACGCTTTTTAGCGACTGGAAGAAATAGGACAGGCCGGCCCGTCGCACGGTCTGACTCCTGTTGAAAAGAAGAAGGAAGAGACAGACATTCAAAGAACTTAAGAACTGCCTGTCGCAGCTCGAACAGCTCGTGGTCGCCATCCACGTATCCACAAGATGTGGGTCCCTGAGCGATTAATTTATTATTAAATATTATGATAAATTACACAATTGTAAAAGGTTTTTATTCTTTCACGTTTTTCGGAAACTGAATAGTTTTCAGATAGTGAGCAAAAAAATGATCACTCCCACAAATTAAAAAAAAAAAATATCCAATAAGCGGCAATAAAAAATGTAAATATAAACATATGTAAATTTGCCCCATTCTAGAATATTTAAGATAATCACGAATTTATAAAGTATAAGAGAAAGTCTAGGGGAAGTCATACCTGAATTTTTTTTCAGCTAGGCCTAATATTCGTATTTGATTTTTTAGTTTGGAGAGCCAATTTATTTTTTCAGATTAAATCTATCAAGTATCAAGTGTTTATATTAATAAATTGAAACATAAAACCTTACTTGAATTTAATTCTCTGATTAAATCAAAATGTTTCAACTAGAGCCAACGATTACCAGTTTAAAATTAATTTTCAGATTACTTAAAAAAAAAAAAAAAAAAAAAATTATATCCCTATTGGGAAATTTAGCATTTCAATACGCTACCTGGTGGCTTAAATTCGAACTAGCGATTGTAGGATGAACCTTCAAATGTTTAACTTGATATAAGGGACAAGAACATTTAAACATGTGATATAATTTTATTATTTAAAAAAATAAAATAATATAAAAAAAAAATTTAAAAACAACGCTTTTATAAATGTACTAAAAAGAGAAAAATAATTATGTATAATTTCTTTAAAATTATATTAAAAATTAATATATGTTACTAAAACTAAAAGCGTTGGGCGCGGGATTTGCAAATTTAATTGTATAAATAGGCCTATTATATGTTTTATGAATACATTTTAATACCATAGACTTGGCGGGTAGTTAGGCAAAACAGTTTGAAGTGACTCAAATGTTTTAGTTTTTTTTTATTTTTTGATTCAAGTATCGGTGAATTAAGGTTAGTTGATCCTCTGCAATGCAAATTGCAAGAGATTGTTAATTTGCGCGCCCAACGCTTTTAGTTTTAGTAACATATATTAATTTTTAATATAATTTTAAAGAAATTATACATAATTATTTTTCTCTTTTTAGTACATTTATAAAAGCGTTGTTTTTAAATTTTTTTTTTATATTATTTTATTTAACTCTTTTTAGTTTTTTTAATAAAATATTAATACGTATGAGTTATATACATATGCACGATACAATAAGACAATTTGTATTTTAAAAGAAGAGAAATTTTTGATTATAAATTTCACCCCCTCTTTTTTTTTGATAGGCCGAAATTAATTGACCTACAAAGATGAGACACATCAAATATTGCATTGTCACGGGAGTTACATATGTGTATAAAATTTCAAAGCTCTAGATTAACTAGAACTGGTCGTAATTTCGATCGCTAACTTTGTTGGACCAAACAATGGAAATTGATTAATTGGCCGCTAATTTGAATTTAATTAATTTTTAATTATTTTGAATAGCACATTTTGTAGTGTAAAGTCTATTTAACACTTCTGACAATGCTCGAAACTCTAACTTAATTATAAATACGAGAAATTTTGATTATAAAATTTTACCCCCACTTTTTTTGATCGGCCGCCATTTGGAAATTAATTGACTTACAAAGATGAGACACATCAAATATTGCATTGTCACGGGAGTTACATATGTGCATAAAATTTCAAAGCTCTAGATTAACTAGAACTGGTCGTAATTTCAATCCGCAACTTTGTCGGACCAAACAATGGAAATTGATTAATTGGCCGCTAATTTGAATTTAATTAATTTTTAATTATTTTGAATAGCACACTTTGTAGAGTAAAGTCTATTGAACACCTCTGCTAATGCTCAAAATTCTAAATTAATTATAAATAGGAGAAATTTTGATTATAAAACTTCCCCCCCCACTTTTTTTGATCGGCCGCCATTTTGTAATTAATTCACCTACAAAGATTAGACATATCAAATATTGCATTGTCACGGGAGTTACATATGAGTATAAAATTTCAAAGCTCTAGGTTAAGTAAAACTGGTCGTAATTTCAATCGCTAACTTTGTCGGACCGAACAATGGAAATGTGATTAATTGGCCGCTAATCTCAATTTAATTAATTTTTAATTATTTTGAATAGCACATTTTGTAGAGTAAAGGCTATTTAACACCTCTGCTAATGCTCGAAACTCTAAATTAATTATAAATAGGAGAAATTTTGATTATAAAACTTCCCCCCCACTTTTTTTGATCGGCCGCCATTTTGTAATTAATTCACTTACAAAGATGAGACATATCAAATATTGCATTGTCACGGGAGTTACATATGGGTATAAAATTTCAAAGCTCTAGGTTAAGTAGAACTGGTCGTAATTTCAATCCGCAACTTTGTCGGCCCAAACAATGGAAATTGATTAATTGGCCGCTAATCTCAATTTAATTAATTTTTAATTATTTTGAATAGCACATTTTGTAGAGTAAAGTCTATTTAACACCTCTGTCAATGCTCGAAACTCTAAATTAATTATAAATAGGAGAAATTTTGATTATAAAACTTCCCCCCCCACTTTTTTTGATCGGCCGCCATTTTGTAATTAATTCACCTACAAAGATGAGACATATCAAATATTGCATTGTCACGGGAGTTACATACGTGAATAAAATTTCAAAGCTCTAGGTTAAGTAGAACTGGTCGTAATTTCAATCCGCAACTTTGTCGGCCCAAACAATGGAAATTGATTAATTGGCCGCTAATCTCAATTTAATTAATTTTTAATTATTTTGAATAGCACATTTTGTAGAGTAAAGTCTATTTAACACCTCTGTCAATGCTCAAAACTCTAAATTAATTATAAATAGGAGAAATTTTGATTATAAAGTTTTACCCCCACTTTTTTTGATCGGCCGCCATTTTGTAATTAATTCACCTACAAAGATGAGACAGATCAAATATTGCATTGTCACGGGAGTTACATACGTTTATAAAATTTCAAAGCTCTAAGTTAAGTAGAACTGGTCGTAATTTCAATTGCTAACTTTGTCGGACCGAACAATGGAAATGTGATTAATTGGCCGCTAATCTCAATTTAATTAATTTTTAATTATTTTGAATAGCACATTTTGTAGAGTAAAGTCTATTTAACACCTCTGTCAATGCTCAAAACTCTAAATTAATTATAAATAGGAGAAATTTTGATTATAAAGTTTTACCCCCACTTTTTTTAATCGGCCGTCATTTTGTAATTAATTCACCTACAAAGATGAGACATATCAAATATTGCATTGTCACGGGAGTTACATATGTGTATAAAATTTCAAAGCTCTAGGTTAAGTAGAACTAGTCGTAATTTCAATCGCTAACTTTGTCGGACCGAACAATGGAAATGTGATTAATTGGCCGCCATTTTGAATTTTTTGAATTTTTAATAATTTTGAATAGCACATTTTTTAGAGGAAAATCTATTTAACACCTCTGCCAATGCTCAAAACTCTAACTTAATTATAAATAGGAGAAATTTTGATTATAATATTTTACCCCCACTTTTTTTGATCGGCCGCCATTTTGTAATTAATTCACCTACAAAGATGAGACACATCAAATATTGCATTGTCACGGGAGTTACATACGTGTATAAAATTTCAAAGCTCTAGCTTAAGTAGAAGTGGTCGAAATTTCGATTTGCAAATTTGTCGGAAAAACAGGAAAGCAAGTTAATAAAAGCGTTGTAAAA